>SKCR01037854.1:0-82125 GCA_019454045.1 Zanthoxylum bungeanum | reverse complement strand
AAACTCTTGTGTAAAGGTTTAGAGTGAACCTAGGGGACAAAACTCTTGGTTGCGAGTGAGTTACAGAAAACTCGGTGTAAGTTGTGGATCAATTTAGTGAAAATCTTCAAGCTCGGTTTGAGGGAGTGGATGTAGGTATCGTTGGCCAAAATACTATAAATCCGATGTCAATTTCTTTATTCATATCTCTTTAATTTATCGCAAGCCTACATTATATTTTCATACTATTTAGTATAGCTTTTTTTTGAGAAAATTATTTGTTGGGTGTAATAGTTATAGAAAATGATTGATAATCTCATTTGGTAAAACTATTAACTTAATAGCGTAAAATTGATAAAAAAATTTTATTTACGCATATTTAGGTTATTATTCAATTCACCCCTTTTGGATATTGAGATTGTTACTTTAAGTATGGTGGTATGTAATTTCAAGTAGATTCAAATCAATATTCACATACCTCTAAACCGTATTTCATATGTATATGTGTTGTTTCTAAGTAGATTTTAAATTATAAAAAAATATGTAAATCGTAATAATTTCATTAAAAAAAGAAAAAAGAAATCTTCCATCTTCTACTATTACAAGAACTCTTGGCTTTAATTCCCATGTACGTCACGATCAATCAATACTTAAAAATCGTACAGTGAATCATTCATGGATCAAGGGGTGAACACGTCTGATTGTAAATATCATTAAATTATAACGTAATTAAAACAAACAACTTCATATGAATACTTACATGTGTTATAAAAGATTAAAAACTACGAAAAAAGTTTCATACCTAACTCCACGATTTCACATCACTCTTTACTCAAATTAGACCCTTCAACGAGGCTTCAACAAGTTTTCATTTTGTTGATGGTGTTTTCAGGCACTATGTTATTTAAGGAGTACGGCATGAGTAAAAAGGTAAATCTCATTCTTGGACGATATCATTAATTCCGACCCGACCCATAAAAAGCCAGCAGTAAGGGCCTGAGCGTTTTACAATATAAGACCGACCACAACATGAAGATACCGAGCACTTGATAATCGGCAACCGAGCACTTGAATTCAAGATGACCGGGCAATTATCAGATCGGCAAAAAGCATTCTCAGATCAAATAACCATTATGACCGACCTCATGGAGACCGAGCATATGGCAAAGGCGTGCTCCGGAAGGGTGACACCCTATTTCTTGTGGATAAGATGACAAGTTACCCTATTTTCATGGGAAAACTAGTGAGACAGAGTCCTAGTGGGATAAGGAGGTAAAAGTAGTTGTTGACTAGGAATCCTTATGGGAAAAGGAAATTGTTTCAACTAGGAAACCTCATACTAAGAGGAATCTGATTCCTTCACTATTATAAATAGAAGGGTAGAGTATGTGTAAAGCATCAGAATCAAACTTGTAAAAAGACACAAGAAATACGAGTTTCAAGTAATAAAAGTATAGTCCTGTTTGTGCCCGTGGACGTAGGTCGGACAAACATCCACCGAACCACGTTAAAACTCTTTGCTTGATTGACGCATTATCTATCTTCTGCAAAGTTTGCCTTTGGTCCCCCATAACCAAACAAATTCACTATTGAGGGAGGGATTGTCTCGGGAGTAATATTCCCATATTGCCCTGAGACCAAAATCAGCCGTCAACACATTTCAATTAGGAAAAAAAAACCCAGAAAAGAGAATTTAATATCGATAAAAGATATATTATTAAGTAGTCAATATTACACAATTATATTTGGTTATTGTGTTCTTACAAAGGACAATGAACAACAGTAAAACAACACACGGATGGTACAATAAAGTATCGGTAATAACTAAACAACAGTAATGAAAATAACACAGCGACAGGAGCGAACACAGCTGAGAAGTACAGGAACAATTGAGAACGGAGGTAGTGCAGTAACGAACGAAAACAGAGAGAATTCCGAGGCTTGTTGATGCCAACAATTTCCTTAAAATAAATTCGTCTCCCACCTTCGGTGCAGTAGAACACGAGACGATTGTTTCCCAGGATATAATGAAAAAAACGTACGAGTAAGGGCACCACCGAACTCGTATCCAACGAACCACTAAAGCGTTTGAACTTTTCCTAAAAAAAAGCCGAAAAATAAAGAAAAACGAAAGGAACCAGTGTATGTTGTGTCACTGTCTTGTGAACAATATTTTTGTGTTGTGCATACACAAAAACGAAAATCACAGCTCAAGTAAAGGAAATTAACATGTCAATTAATCACATGAGTGGGAGACCTTCCATTGCTTGTAACCACCAAGTTGATTAATATCATTAATTCAACTGTTATGGAACTTTAAAAGGCTTGGAAAAATAAAGAGACAAGTAAATATTCGGCTGGGCCGGGCCCGCACATTTTGATCCGGCATTCGTGTACGCAGGACACGCGAGTGCACACGAGCCAAGCTTGATTCAGATTTGATTTGCACCCCCCCCGCGCACGTAGAGAGAGCCTCTATCCTTATAACTCTTACCCATCTACTAATGAACAATCATATATAAGCATAATTTCCTCTCTATAGCTTTCCCATATGGGACAAGCTAACTTCTCTTATTTTCTAACACCAATGGGTGAACTTTGAACAACAATTTCTCATTCACACCAAACATCATTTTAAGCATATGAATATACCATTCGAAGTAGTACTCACGGAGGAGTATCGAATCATTCAATAACAAACCACTAACACGAAGTGGACCATGCTTAAAATTGAGCCTCAAAATGCTTACTCATAAGCATTTTTTCCAACAATCCCCCACATGAATGAAATGCAGAAAAAAGTCGAATAAAAATTATTTTATAAGACATTTTTTTTGACCTAGAAGAGTTCAACTGTTCAACACCTGCATAGGATAGGTAGGCCTCAGCCTTTGAACCTTCCCTTGTGAAATATATCTCATTTACTGGCTGACAGTGGACGCGATGTCATTGAACTGTACTGCCGTTCATGTAAATGGAGAATATATATCACACATATATTTAACCTAACACATCTGAGTTCTCATTATTTGTTCATTTTGGCCATGAACTCATCACCTGGTTCTGCAAGAGTTTCTAAGAATTGCGCCCCGTACAATTCCCTTTGAAGCGGCTCCACTTCTCTCTCACATAGGTGATTTCTTATTTAAGAGCATCTCGTAATACTCTGCTCGGATTCCCGACGCATAAGAATCATTAAAAGTCTTTGCTTAACCTCAATCCTACGAGATCACTGTTTCATTTCACCATAGGAATGGACTATAGGGTAACCCCCCACAGTGAACCAATTATGTCTTTTACGATTAGGTTGTCCCATTGAACCTAGATATTGGGATCTCCATTCAACAAGGTTGGGTTTCCTTCGTAATAAACATTTATCTAATGAGCTTTAGTCCCATTCCCCTCGATGATTTCACAACCAACTCTCTATTTAACCCTTTGGTTAGCGGATCCGCAATGTTATCCTTGACTTTACATAGTCAATCGAATAACTCCAGTAGAGAGTAATTGTCTAACGGTATTGTGTCTACGACGAATATGTCTAGACTTACCATTATACATATTGTTATGTGCCCTTCCAATTGTAGATTGACTATCACAATGAATGCAAATTGCTGGCACTGGCTTAGGCCAACTTGGAATATCCTCTAGAAAATTTCGAAGCCATTCTGCTTCTTCAGCACACTTATCTAATGCAATGAATTCCGATTCCATTGTAGATCTGGCTATCACAGTCTGTTTGGAGGATTTACATGATATAGCCGCACCTGCTAGTGTAAACACATAGCCACTGGTAGACTTTGAGTCTTTCATGTCAAATATCCAATTAGCATCACTGTATCCTTCGACTACAGTTGGATATCTATGATAGTGCAACCCATAATTACGAGTAAAACGTAAGTACCTAAGTACTCTAACTATTGCTTTCCAGTGATCAACCCATGGATTACTCGTATATCTGCTGAGTTTGTTTACTGTACAGGCTATATCAGGCTTGTACAACTCGATAGATACATCAAACTCCCAATTCACTCTAGAGTATTCTACTTGAGATATACCATGTCCCCTATTCTTCGATAGGTGTAGACTCACATCTAAAGAGAGTTCTAGCCACAGCAGAATCATCATTGTTAATTTACCAAGAATCTTGTCCACATAGTGCGACTGATCAAGAATAAGTATTGACATCTTTGAAGATTGAGTAGTTTTCACAAAGATTTCTTTGACTGATCACCCGAAGAATTTAATCCTAAAATATAAAAGAGTTTTGCTCAGCCTCCTACATTTTAAAAATTATTTTTTTTGGAAATTTCTTGAAAAAATAATCGTAGATAAAAAATAGCAAACCATGGCATATCTTTTTAAAAAAGGAATTAAAAAAAAAAAAAAAACTATGGCATAAAGTTGGGTGTACTTAGAAAAGCCATGATCAAGCCCATTCTAACAGATTACAGGTCGGAAAGAAAGCCCAGGAAAGAGAGAATTCAGGCTCTCATATCAGTTTGACAAATAAATCTTCTGTTCCTATTGGCTTGCTCCATTTTCCTCTCTAACATGCAAATTCCAACAATTTTTTTTTTTTTTTCAAAATATGAAATTTCATTTCTAGGTACAACACCACAAAGATATAAATATATAGTCATATAACTCGATAATAATATTTGGGAAAAAAAAACCTAATATTCAAATTAGTCATGACATATCATAATAACATAAACTCTATGTACTGTGTATTCTTCATATCCATTCATACCAAAATCTTTGTTGCCCCAGAGGAATTACGGATTCGGCTTGATTCCAACCTCTCGATTTGAGTTGGTGAATACAAATCTTAAGATAAAAAATGGAATAACATAGTACACAAAGAAAATTATAGGACTATTACAACAAAACAAATTCATTACAAATCAACACCCATTTTCAGATCTACTAGATAAAGTCTCACAAATCATATGTTGTCGCAGCAACGTCCCATGTACCTACACAAATATAAAAAACCCAAAAATACAAAATTCTAATATAGAACGAAAATTACTTCAAAGTGTTGGAGGGTTATTTTTATTGGGGTGTGTGCAGCAGAAGCATCGGGAAAATTCAAAACTGAATTTAAAAATTTTCCCCTGAGATTTGGTTAACCGATCTCTATAGTTCGGTGAACCATACCATATTTTAATCAAAGTTGGGTGAACTGAAGTCATACTTCAGTTGACTTTCCTTTGCCTTTAACTTTGCTTCTCTTCCTTACTATCTCAATTATTGTTCTAATGATCTGGAAGCTTAAAAGAAAGTCAAGAAACAAAATTTCAAGCTTAATAAATAATAAGACAATGACCGACTTTTTTGATGAGCGCAAAAGGGTCATTATTTTGTTTTTATAAAATCATGTATATTATAAGCAAAAATCTAATGCCATATGTGTTATATTTATTAGGGAGGGTAAAATGGTCATTTTACATGAATTTAAGCTTATTCCATAAGCTTCTAAATTATGACAAACAATTATATATATTATGTTATATCTAATATAATAAATATATATAATATACTTTACACTTGGCAAATATATATTTAACACATATTATATCATATATAATATCTATTAAATAAACTTTACACTTGTCATGTAAAAATTGTGTCTTCGATATTTTTTATTATTAAAATGTACACATTGCACAATTTAATACTTAATATTATTACACTTTACACATGTTTATCAAATATTCAAGCTTATCATTTACATTAAATGATAAACTTTACATGCATGTGTCACAAACTAATCCATTTGATTAATGTGTATCTAGATCAAATCTTGTATCAAATACAAATAAACAATAAAAATATTAAAAATTACCAAAAATACCAATATCATGTGTATTTTCGATTAGCAGTTAAACAATTTGAATTAACTCACTTAATTCGAAACATTATTATGAATAATATGTATCATTCATAGTGAGTTGTCCTAGTGCTCTACGAGTATGTTTTATATTGTAAGACTCTCTAAGCTCAGGTATATCCGTCACGAAATCCAATTCTGTATCCATAATTCAACAACTCATGAATTATGACGACCACGAACAATCTTGCTGAGCTATACAAGTCGAGGTCTTCGCATACGTATAATCATTCTGTCATAGGCTATCTATATTATACCAGAGACATATATGATAACGCCAATATATAAATATGATATATCAATAACACTCGAAATTTATTTCCGCAATATACCACAACGGTAACCCCCGGTTATCATGACATGTCTATTATGCTCATTTTGTTAATGCACAATATGTTATTATGCATATAATAATATATTAATGGATTTTAAATCCATGTAATCCTTCCCGGAAGTTCAGAATAATTTTTCCGAACTTTCAGTACCATTTTTTATTTATCCGCTTTCATGAGTAGCCCTCAATATTTTGGCCAAAACTAGAGCTCCAGATGTCTGTTTTCAGGTGAGTTTGGTACCGTCATAAAGTTAAGACAAGAGCTACAACTTTGATGTTAAATATGTTTTCCAAATTTGGGCAAAACTAAGTCAAATTTGGACATATTTCAGACTGCCCTACATAGTGATGAGATTGGGGTGGAAAATGTGATATGTGGCAAGAAAATAAATAATCAAATTTTTTAATTATGATTTTTATTGTGACACATATATAAAGCTTCACTATTCACTCATCTCTTTCATCAACCCATGAAAAATCCTAAAATTTTCTCCATTTCTTTTCAACTCTCATGACATCTCAAGTTTAATTAAAGTTTGTTGCTTCCAATTGAATCAAGTAAGCTTAGTAAGCTCTCTCTTCACTCTATTGTTTGTTATAACCCTAATTACATTTTCAAGTTTATGATTTTAGAATCCATGGAACCTTAGGTTGGAAAATGCATGGTATTGCATGATTATGTCTAAATTGAGTGCTTATTTATGCTTATGGTGATGTATTGACACGGGTTATGCATGAAATTGATTGAATATGATAAATTTGAAAATGGGTGTATGTGGTCGAATTGGGGAAAATATGTATGATTGGAAATTGAAGCTTGGAGATATTGAGAATAATGTTAATGAGTTGATCATTTTGTGAACGTTTTAATGTTGTCGAATATGGTAGTGTGGTAGTGTTGGTTTAGCCATGAGAGTTGCCAATAGTGTGATGTAGAACAGTCCTGAAATCGGGCTGGTGTCACGACGCTACACCAATAGTAGCTCTCTGACCTTCATTACGTATGGTGCGCGTCGCGACATAGAATAGGTCGCATCATAACGTAAGCAGCTTAAGGATTGGCGTCGCGATGCAAGCCACCTTGCGTCGTGACATGGAGCCAGATTCAAGATATGTATCCAGTTTATTACATAACACATTAAATGATGTCAGGTATCGTCTTAGCCTTCCTTATTAGTATGGATACACATATCATTACACGCACACTTTTCGAATCATGAATATCATAGTATACTTACCGTATTTCGAACATACGTTTATAGATCCTATCAGATTCTACGTAGGAGGATCCTTTTAGTTTCATTCGAGCATGCGAGCATAAGGACGTCGGTTTTGTGAGTGAATGATATTTCTGTTACTATATTTTCAAGTTATTACAGTTGTGATATACCTTATTACAGTTCATATATTAAAGTTACGATTTATGTTTCATGATTATAATTAATGTCTTCCAAGTCATATATATACATTTCCAGTGTACGTTTCTATGTTACATGTTTACGATCCACGTTTTCAGTTTGTGTTCACACGTTACATATTTACAATTTACGTTTTCAATTTGTGTGTTCCCATTTTAGAAATACTGGTTAGGAAAACTGTTCGGACGACATTCATCCCATATATTTTGTAAAATAGGTAATGAATTTCGTATGAGCATTGTATTCATAAATCAGTACACATGTTAGATTATGATGACTTGTTCTCAATTAATGATTTCTATAATTTAGTCCATGTTATGAAAGTTTACAGTGCATGTATATAGTCTTCAGTTCATGTCTTTAATCTGCAGTTAATGTTTACAGTTCCAAAGTTACGTTGTGCACGTGTCATGTTTACATATTTACAGTTTATATTTTTCATACATCATGCTTACATGTTTACAATTTATGTTCTTCATGTGTCATGTGTAAATTTTTTAGTTGATGTTTTCATGAGTCATTCTTACAGATTATGTTTTATGTTTCAAGTCTACAATTTATGTTTTCATCTTGCGTGTCATGTTTACAAGTTTAAAGTCACGTTTCTCATGTATCATGTTCATGTTCACGGTTTTCAGCTCATGTTTCCCATGTGTTATATTTACAAGTTTACAGATCATGCTTTCCTTGTATCAAGTTTATAGTTTTCAGTTCATGATTTCCATGATTTTAATTTATGTTTTCAGTAAATGATTTACAAGAACAATAAACAAAATATTTTCAAACCACCAATAGCGTGTCGTCCCCTCATGTATAGATATCCCGGGTATGTTTAGCTCAACATACCTAATGATCTTTTAGTGACCCGATTGTTAGGATTGGTGCTCGGAGTGCCAATCCGGATCGTATTTATGTCCGATTATTGAATACGAACAACTCATTTTTCCATAATATTACTTACTTAATGGTAGCACCTCTTGTTTTTTATACTTATTCGATCTAATTACGATTGGATTGAAAGTAAATATGATTTAATGATATGAATATATTAGACAAAGACCCTAAGATTTACGATGTAGTGTGCAGTTACAACGTAGTTTGTAATTGATATTGGGAAGCGTCACTATAAGTTGTATTGATGAGCGAAAAAATATCAATATTTACTGCCCATTTTATTTAATATTTTGTATAATTTAATGATCTTTTAGTGACCCGATTGTTAGGATTGGTGCTCGGAGTGCCAATCCGGATCGTATTTATGTCCGATTATTGAATACGAACAACTCATTTTTCCATAATATTACTTACTTAATGGTAGCACCTCTTGTTTTTATATACTTATTCGATCTAATTACGATTGGAATGAAAGTAAATATGATTTAATGATATGAATATATTAGACAAAGACCCTAAGATTTACGATGTAGTGTGCAGTTACAACGTAGTTTGTAATTGATATTGGGAAGCGTCACTATAAGTTGTATTGATGAGCGAAAAATATATCAATATTTACTGCCCATTTTACTTAATATTTTGTATAATTTCTCGGGTTTGATGAATGTTTTGATGTGTTTTAGTTTATTTTACAAATAAAATAATATTGGGACTTAATGAAATCATTTAGGATGAAATGTGGGTCAAATAAGGGCAAAAATTGGACTTGACATATTAATTTTGGAGATTGGAAACTTGAAAGGGCGTTCTAACGAAGTGCAGTTTCAGAAATTCCAGTTTTGCACAACTGTCGTATTTTGGGCATAACTTTTTACTCCGATATCGGATTGAGCTGATTCAAGTTCCAGATTAAAGAATAAAATAATTTCGAATTCTGAAGATTTCATGACTGAAATTGATGAAACATCCGGAAGTGTGTTATGTGTAATTATTAAAGTTATTTCTAAAGCAAATAAATAAATAAAAATTAAAAATAGTCAAGCTTCCACCAAACATGATAGCAATTACTAATGGATTTGGTGGAGTAATTAGTGGAGCAATTAATAATGGATTTGGTGGAGAATTTAATAATGGATTTGGTGGAGGCAAAATTTTTCCTATAAATACCAAGCCATTTCATTTTTAAATTCATACTTTCTTCTTTGAAATTCCTTATGAATAAATAAGAAGATTGTATCTTGTTTGTTTATTTACAGCTTTCAGTAATTAATTTCCGCTTTCGCACTTTCTTTTCTTTTCTTTTTAGTTTTTACTTTCCGCAATTTACTTTTACGCACATTACTTTCATTTCTTTACTTTTTCAGTTTTTACTTTTACGCAATGATGAGGTAACTCTCCATTGCTGGGGTAAAAGGTAAAGCTTTTATTATTGCTATTTAGATTAATCTCCCTTAATTATAACATAATAACTATTTAAAACCTGACTTAATGAGGATACCGCCATATTGGTCGGTTGGTAATTAATTAAAATTGGTTTTAACCTGACTAAGCATGGAAACCGCCTGGTTGGTCGGTTGGTAATTAATTATTAATTTGACTTAATCAGGATACCGCCTAAATGGCTGGTTGGTAATTATCACGCAAGGTTAATATATTATATTAAGGGAGATATCTAAAATAGTAGTAATAAAAGTGGATCCTCTAACCTCAGCATTTTCTTTATTGTACTTTTACTTTATTTACTTTCAGCATTTACTTTTCAGTAATTTACTTTCCAGTAATTTAATTTTCCAGCATTTACTTTTCAGTATTTACTTTTTAGCATTTACTTTATGTGTTTTATTTTTAAGTTTTTACTAGCCTTAGATATGTGTCGTAGCTAAGCCCGTTATCTGGGGTTGTGATGAAATCCAATATCATTGATTTAGAATGGGTTATTTTATAGTTTGGGTAATATAAAGGTTTACATATTAAGTCTTAAGCTTAATGCGTCTTTTTAACTGGCCATTAATAAGATTGATCTGGTAAACTTAAAATAAACTTGACAAATGAATTTTAGGTTTCAGCCTTAGACTTAATAGCCCACGATCTTCCTTGAGGATATATAACCCTTTAATAGATTTCCTTACAGGATAGACATATACCTGTTGGGCGGGGGTAACCACAATTGGAACTTGATCTTAATGAATCCAGGTAATTTGGTTAACATAGACATATGGTTTAATTGGATTACAATGTGTATGTGCAGCTGACCATCGACATAGGCTTTTGCACAATTTCGTGTTTTAGGTTAGTAAACCAATATATTACACAAACATAAATTAACCACTTCATCTTTTTAAAAGATATTGGAATGATTCACAACCCTGGATAGTTTTATAAATTTGAAATTTTCTCATCTTCATTTCGTGCATTTTATTTACTTGTTTTAAGTTTTAAGTCAAAACCCAATCAATCAACCAATCCATTAGATACTCGTAAAAATTTGACGTCATAAATTAATAGCTAGGTATTAAGTCCTCGTGGGATCGAAACTTTTTATACTACTGAACGATACGTGCGCTTTCGTTATACGCGTGTGACACACCGGTCAAGTTTTTGGCACCGTTGCCGCGGACTTATTTATCTTTCACTATTAGTTTTGAGGTTAGATATCTTTACTTGTATCTAATTTCTGTTTACTTATTATTTTTGTTTTCTTATTTTTCAGGTTCTCAGACACTACATGAGACGAACCAAAAGCTTTGAACTCCGACTGCTTGACCTAGAGATTGAAATAACCATCAGACAGTTGAGAAGGGAAAAGCGTGAAGAGCAAGAAGCAATTGTTAACATGGAACCTGAACCTTTAGAAGTTGCACCACCAATCCCCATTTGAGACAGAACCATTCTAGTGGTGGACGACCTCATTTCCTGTATTGTACTTCCTCATTTACCAGTAAATGCGTGTGACATCAAAACATGCATTCAGATGATTCATCAGTCAGTGCAGTTTGGGGGGAATGCAACTGAAGATCCTATTGCCCACATCAACAACTTCCATGAAGTTTGCGGCACTTTCAATTACAACAGAGCATCAGAAGAAGCAATGAAACTGCGAGTTTTTCCATATTCCTTGAAAGACGGAGCAAAATCTTGGCTACATTCACTACCAGCAGGATCCATCACAACTTGGAACACTCTAGCCACCAAATTCCTTGCAAAGTACTTTCCACCAGCCAGAACAACAAAACTGAGAAAAGACATCACATCCTTTGTACAACTTGATTCAGAAACTCTCTATGAAGCTTGGGAAAGGTACAAAGATTTGCTCCTGAAATGTCCTCACCATGAGATTCCAAAATGGCTTCAAGTCCAAACTTTATATAATGGACTTTTTGTTGGGGTTGATGCTCAGAGCGCCAATCTGGACCGTATTTATGTCTGATTCATGAATACGAACATCCCCTTATTCCATAATATTACTTATTTGTGGTTGCACCTCTTGTTTTTATATACGTATTTGATCTGATTACGATTTGATTGAAACTAAATGTGGTTTAGTGATATGTATATATTAGACAAAGGCCCGATAATATATAATGCAGTACACAGTTACAAAGTTAGTTTGTAATTGACATTAGGAAGTGTCACTGCTACATGTATGTTATCAAACATAGTTCCTGGTCAAGATTTGCTAACACGGGTCGGTTAGTCAAATCCGTTGAGACCAGTACATGTCGTATATCGAGACTTGGTCCGATGGTTTATCCCAATGAACCATGAGTCTAGGGAGACTCGTATAGACGTGTAGGTGTTTATAGTTGATAAACACTGAACGGCTCACCGAAGATTCTTAATGGATGGTACACCAACGTCAATAAGAATCTTCACGGGTTGAGTATCATAGTGGTCTTTCGACTTGAGATACCACTGTGGATGTATGAGACATCCTCCACACTTAGATGGCAGTCACATCACCGATCTATTTAGATCAGACCTCCTCCTGTTCGTTGGGTATGGACCGATCCTCAGGATATCCAGTGTGTATCAAGATAGGATCCGTCAGTTCTGTGTACAGAGCATAGGTAGTCCATATATAATTAGCAGTCTGTTAAATCTGTGGCCACAGTATACTTCAGAAGTAAGTTCCGAATGTTATTTAGAGATTGCTAATAGATACGTCGACGAGATAATACCTATAGAGATTTGACGTTTACATCTATATCTCTGGGATTATCCGGATACCTGTGACGGATGAATTATACGTATGCAATGATCTCGACCTGTATGATTCAGCTAGTTTATCTGTGATCGTCATAATCTACGGGTGGATAGATTATGGACACGAAATTGGATTTCGTGACGGATATACCTGAATCTAGAGAGTCTCAATAATGAAATATACTCGTAGAGCACTAGAGCAACATTAATAAATAATATTGATTATTTATTAAGTCGTTTAAAGGTTAAACGCAAGATACATGCTAAAGGGACCCGATAGTCATTTAGTTAATTATTGTGTATTTACATTTAATACTTGATTAATTTAAATACACATTAATTAAATAATCAAATTGAGATATTTGACTAATATCCTAAATAAATATATGTATTTGATATTTAATGTAAATATTATACATATATTTAATATATTTGTATTTGATTAATTAATTATTTATTTAATTATTAAATGATTAAATTAATTAAAATATAAATATCTTAACTTAAGATATTTGAATCAAATGGCATGGTTGCCTTTGTTGACCAAGTGATAAATATCTAATAAAGTGTTTTTTAGATATTTAATCAAGTTGATCAAATTTTTGTTAAATGAATTTGAAATGAAATTTTGGTATATATGTATACATAATTTCGGCCAAGACCCTTAATTAAATATAATGGTTATATTTTTGAGTTGCAATTGTTGACTTACTTTATTCATTAAATTGTTTGATGATTAAAGTTGCAAGTTGATAAGCAAAATTAAATGAAATAAAATATCATGATATTTTGTATATTTCTCCACCAATTTCGGCCAAGGCTTCTTTTGGAGGAGGTATATATTGTTTCATTTCATTTTAGGGTTTAAGGAGTTCATTTGATACCAAAATAAACATAAAAGAAGTTGAGAGAAAATCTTGAAGCCTAAAGAAAGATGGCTTGGAAAATTATGATTTTGTAAGTTATCTTTCAAAGTCTTTAACATGAAAATTGTTTCTAACATGCTTAGCATCATTTTGTGTTGCTTTGTTGTTGTCTCTCTTCTTATAGTTTGTGTTTTATTTGGTTGTGAACTTTGATGAAAGTGTTGAGCATGTATAATGGAGAAAGCTTGTGACTAGTGTAGTTATAAGTATTCTTTTATGGTTTTGGAAACCTTGTTGCTAATCTAGAGTTGTTGACCCACTCTTAGATGACCTAGATTTGATCTTGAGTTGTTTCATTGTGTTGAGAATTGGATTGGATGGAAGAATGATGATTGAAGTAATTGATTTAACAAATTTGGTCTAATTTGTCCAATTTGATGAAATTGAAAAATTAGGGTTCATGACCAATTCCAAATTTGGGGATTTTCATATATGTTGTGCATTTGGGTGTGTATATGATGCATATAAAGTTTCATGTTCATTGGATTACATCTTGATGTGTTTTGATGCATGAAATGACAAAATGCACAAATTGCCCACCATTGGGAGCATTCGGCCAAGTGAGTAATATTTGGGGATTTTGGTGCTTTTGGTGTTTTGATGTTTTGAACATGCTAAGTTCATCTTATAAATGATTTAGAATCATTCAAAATTGATTTGATCAATTTCGAACTAAAATGGACAAAGTACCAAGTATAAGGGCAATTTGGTAAATTCACTTAAATATGATTTATTTGAATTTTATTTCATAATTTGATTATTGGATAATTAAATAAATATGTTTATTTAATTAATCCGAGAAAAATTTTTGAAATCGGAAAATTTGATTTTCCACCGCTTCCGCTGCGTTACCGGATATTCCCCCTAAAACCCCTACACTTTTTGGACTGATGAGAACCACAATTGATGCTGCTGCATGAAGAGCTTTGATGGCAAAAGGAGAAGATCAAGCTTGAGACTTAATCGAAGAAATTGCTAACAACAATTCCTTGTGGCCAACAGAAAGGAGCATGATTCAACGAATTGCAGGAATTTATGAAGTTGGAGCCAACTCAGTAGTGAATACTAAGTTGGAGCTAATGTGCAAAAGCCTGGAAACACTTAGCACATAGTATTAAACATCGCCAGAGCCACAAGTTCACCATTTGGAGGAGCACCACAGCCAAACCAACATGAAGAAACGGTGAACTATGTCAACAATTTAAACAGACAAGGGAATAATCCATATTACAACACCTACAATCCAGGGTGGAGGAATAATCCCAATTTTTCATAAAGCAACAATTCAGGGCAAAAGAACAATCCACCACTTGGATTTCAGCAACAAAACAAAATGGATTTGTGTGAAAGAATGGATTGCAGAGATGTTCAAAAAGCAACAAGCAGCATATGATGCTATTTTTCAAAGCCAATCTGCTTCCATTAAAGCACTGAAGAATCAAATTGGACAACTGGCTAATGCTCAGAGTTATAGATCGCCAGGAAACCTTCCTAGCAACACAGAATAAAACCCAAGGAACTGAGGGAATGAGCAATGTCAAGGCATTACTTTGAAAAGCGGTACTGAGATCAACAAAGATGTTGGAATCAAGGCAACAATTGAAGAAGTTCCTAATGATGCAGTTCCACAGATGAAGGAAAAAGAAGCAAAAGAAAAAAATCAAGAAAAATTCACTCCACCTCCACCTTTTCCTCAACGTCTTCAGAAGAAAAAACTGGACAAGCAGTTTGCTCGATTCTTGAAGGTGTTCAAGAAGCTGCACATCAACATTCCATTTGCAGAAGCGTTGGAAGAAATGCCCAGTTATGTCAAATTCATGAAAGACATTCTTTCACGAAAATGGAGATTGGGAGACTACGAGTCAGTAGCATTGACAGTTTCATTATTCCTTGCACCATAGGAGAACATGACTTCGGTAAGGATTTGTGTGATTTAGGTGCGAGTGTTAATTTGATGCCTTTTTTCTATTTTCAGGAATTTGTAGATTGGAGAAACAATGCCCACCTTAGTCTCTTTACAACTTGCTGATAGAACGCTCATATTTCCGAGAGGTGTAGTTGAAGATGTGCTGGTCAAAGTTGACAAATTCATTTTACCAGCAGATTTTATTGTCCTTGATATAGAGGAAGATGAAGACGTGCCGATCATTCTCGGGAGACTATTATTGGCTACAGGTCGAACTATTATTGATGTACAAAAATAAGAACTAACCATGAGGGTACAGGACCAAGAAGTAACATTCAACGTTTTCAAAGCCATGAATTTCCCGAATGACGAGAAAGATGAATGTTTCAGACTTGATGTGATAAAGAGTACCATCTAGACTTGCGATGCAATGCAAAGTTCTACTGACAAACTTAAAGCATGTCAATTGCTTGTGCAGCCTGAAGATAAAGCGTGTTGTGCACTGAAGAAGCCAATTCATGCACTACAAGCAATAAAAGAGAAACAGTTCCACCAGCTCAACGAATTGGAGGAATTTCACATTCAGCCTTTTGAGAATGCCAAACTGTACAAAGAAAAAGGCCAGGAAGAAACATGATGAGAAGTTAGTGCGCATACAATTGGAACTAGGGCAGAAGGTACTGTTAAACAAATCAAGGGTAAAACTCTTCCCATGGAAGCCAAAATCGTAGTGGTCAGGTCTATTCCTAATCACTAAGGTTTTACCAGATAGAGCTGTTGAATTACATGATCCCAACTCCAACAAAATATTCAAGGTTAAAAACAAGCGTGTCAAGCACTACTGGGGAGAATCAATTGAGCGATAAAAAAAAGTGTCACACTTTCAGATCCAGCCTAACGTTCGGGCAGTCATGTCTAGTTGACGACATTAAACTTAGCGCTAGCTGGGAGGCAACCCATGCAATTTATGTATATATTGTGATTTAGTGTGATTTAATTTTGTGTGTTTAGTTTTTACAGGTTAAGTCATTTTAGAAAGGAAGAAGTTCTCGCAAATATTCACAAGTAATTTCCTTCTCTCCCTCAAAAATCTCTGATGAAAGTTTACAAAGTTCGCTTGGAACGAATGAGACTGCTGATGATCAAAGGTATTCCTACTGACATTCGTTGGATTATTGAAGCACATGTCCGATTGGCAGGTGAGTCTTCTGACTCTTTTATTTCATATCTGCCTGGTTTAGGAAGAAGCACATATGCTAAAAAGAGAATAGCTAAAATAATGGGTGTTTGTTATAAATGTACTCGTATGTTTTGTGATACTCGTTGTCGTTCTTTAGGAATGGTGTCTGATAACCGTGAATATGAGATTAATTTCATTAGGGATGGCTTGAGTAAGGAGTCTTTGGATGACATATCTAAGACTCTTAAGACGCATCCCAGTGGATATATGTATCATGAAATTTGCATGTTATATACACAATTCTGAAAAGAAAGACAACAGTTAAGTCTCGGGAATCTGACTCAAAAAGACCATGTTTGCCAATTTATAAGAAAATTGGATGGGAAGCTTGTCCCTGATGCATAGACGTCAATCAAGCTATAAATTATTATAAATATTATATTTCTTTGTCTTTTCCTAATAATTGTGATTTTCTTTGTTATTTTCTTTTATTTTCTCCGACAGGATCCGGACTTTTTAACCTTTCACGATTTATTTACTGTTTAACTAATAATTATCATTTGGCAGGTACTAGTGCTACTATTTTTACTCACCCTTTCCAGGTGTTATAAATTCAACTTATCATTGCACTTTTGAAGGCATCCAAATAAAAATGGAAGCTACTTCATGAAGACAGGTTGAAAACATTTGTGTGTTTTACAATACAAGTGTTGGTGTTAAACCAGAATAAATAGCAGCAGCACATGAATTGGGTCGAGTCTTAGCTGCAAGGAATATACACTTAGTATATGGCGGAGGCAATCTTGGACTAATGTGGATTGTTTCAAAGGTGGTACATGAATGAGGCAGTCAAGTATTGAGAATCATCTCAAAACCCTTGGCGGAGGCTAATCTTATTGGATCATCAAACGGTGAGGAACTGATCGTGCTAGGTATGTCTGAACGACTGGTAGAAATGATTAACCGTGCTGATGCTTTTATTACTTTGCCAGGTGGCTCAGGCACGATGGAGGAAATTTTTGCAGTACTATCATGGGCGAACTTGAACATAAACCAGAAACCGCTTGGACTGTACAATGTTGATGGATTTTATGATTTGCTTTGTGTGTTTCTTGATGATGCCCGGAGAAATGGGTTCGTGTCAAAGCCTATAAAAGAACTCCTCTTTACTGCCAGAACTGCCACAGATTTAATTGACCAAATCTTAGCATTTGAACCTCAAATTGACCACATTCTTTCCTAGATAAACTGGTCCGATAATGATCGTGGTAAGATGTGTCGGATAAATCTGGATCTTAACCTTTAACTTATCATTTAGATGTAGAATTTCAGCTAACCAGGTACGGTTTTCTAAACTCTTTTTCTACTGTTTAAGACATTGGGGACAATGTCTCATTTAGGTTTGGAGGAGGAGAATAGTTAAATTGTATCTTGTTTTTATTGTTTTATTTTTAGTCAAAAATTTTCGGAAAAGCCAAAAAATTGAAAAATTTCACAAAAACCAAAAAAATATTTTATATTTTTGTGTTTTTATTTGATTAATCAGGTGAAATTGGAGTAAGGGATAGTTGATTAAGGAATTTCCACTCCTGAGACGTATCTCAACCTATTTCGGAACAAGTTAATTTTTGTTTATTTCTTTTTAAATTAATTAATTTGTGAATTCTCCATAAAACTGACTAAAATGAATCTTCATATGCTCAATTGACAGGTATTATCAACATACATGGTAATATACGAACATGAGCTGTAATTGAAAAGTTTGTAATATTCAGTGCTCTAGTTTAATTGGAGGAAGCATCTAAAAAAGCGATGGGATAAAAAAAACGTCATAGATCCGAGTTATTAAGTCTGTAAGGGTGTTTTAACACCTAGTACCCTAAAACCAACTGGTTTGGGAGTCATTGGCCCAACACTCATTACATGGATCGAAGATGTTGCAAAAAAAACATTTATATCGGAAATCTGAGTAATTAAGTCCTTAGGGGTGTCTTAACACCTAGTGCCCTAATGCCAATGACCGGCGTAAACACACACGTATAACGCAAGCGTACGTATCGTTCAAGTAGTATAAAAAGTATCGATCCCACGAGGACTTAATACCTAAGTTATTAATTTTATGAGGTTAAATGATTACTAGTATCTAACAGGTTGTTTAATTGATTTGAAATAGCGACGATTCTAAATTTAAAGACAAGTAACTAAAATTGGTTGAAAAGATATTTTGAGAAAATTCAATATTAAAACTATCTAGGGTTGTGATTTATTCCAATATTATTTAAAGATAAAGTGGTTATTTTATAATTGGGTAATATATTGATTTATTAACCTGGAACACTAATTTATGTAAAAGCCTCTTCCGATGGTCAATTACAAATACCTAGTATAATCCAATTGAACCATATGTTTATGTCAACCAAATTACCTAGATTCATTATGATTAAGTTCCAATTAAGACTACCCCCGCCCGACAGGTATATTCCTATCCTGTAAGGAAATCTATTGAAAGGGTTATCTATCCTTAATGAAGATCGTGGGCTATTGAGTCTAAGGTCTTAAACTTAAAATCCCTATGTCTAGTTCATTTTAAGTTTACCTAATCAATTTAATTAATGGCCAGTTAATTAAAGAGCATTAAGATTAAGATTCAATAAATAAATCTTTATATTACCCAAATTATAATCTAACCCTTATAAACCCGTGACATTGAATTTCATCACAACCCTAGATATTAACTTAGTTATGACACATAGCTAGGGCTGGTAAAAACTTGAAAATAAAAGACATAAACTGCTGAAAAGTAATTGCGGTAAAATAAATACTGAAAAGTAAAGATACAATAAAAATGAAATGCTAAGGAAAAAGGAATTACTTTTACTATTACTAATTTAGATATCTCCCAATAAAATAATATATAAACTTGTGAAATTATTTAATCAACCGACCAATCTGGCGGTATCCTGATTAAGTCCAATTAAGTCCAACCAACCATATAGGCGGTAATATTTGTCCATAATCCAGCCATAAAGGCGGTACCAAAATAAATTTACCAACCGACCAATCTGGCGGTATCCTTGATTAATCAGGTTCAAACCAACAGAAAATAAATTTACCAACCGACCAATATAGCGGTTTCCTTTATTAAGTCAGGTTCAAACCAGATTAAATTAAATTAAATTACCAACCGACCAATATAGCGGTATCCTTTATTAATCAGTATTTTAAATAGTAAATATATCATTTTTAAGGGAGATTAATCTAAATAGCAATAGTAAAATAATTACCTTTCACCTTAGCATAGGAAAGTTACCTGCTCATAGTGAATAGTAAAACTGTAAAAAGTAAAGAGAGTAAACTATTATTATTATTACAAAAAGTAATTAAAATTAAATTACAAAAGTAAAAAATTAAAAATTAAAATATTCTAGAGAGAGAAACTCTCGCTTTACACGGATTAGAAGAGAGAGAATGGTACACTGAAATCTGAAATTTCGCGTTCTATTTATAGGCAGAATTTTCACTGTTCGGGCGTCGCGATGCCAAAGCCTCAGCGTCGCGACGCTGGATTTTGTCGACGTGGCACAATGAGGAGATGACACGTAGCAATTCGGATAAGAGGATAAGGTTGACACGTGTAATGGCGGCTGGAACTCAATTATGAAGCTGACGTCATTGATGACGTAGCACTATTCATGATGTCATTGGTGACGTGGCACTGTTCATGACGTCATTGGTGACGTCATGATGATGTGGCGTGCGCACGTTAGCGGATCTTCTGTGGTGGTGACACGTGGCACGGCGCATTTTAGCAAAGTCAAACTTCTCAAATTCTGACCAGTTGACCAGGCGCATGTTAGCAGATTCGGCGTATGCTGGGCGTCGCGACGCGGAAGGTCTTGGCGTCGCGACGCGGAAAAGACTAAAATATCCCTGTCGACGCATTTTTGTCCGGTTTTGCCCCAAATTGCCTCCAGTGCTATCCAAATTTTATTTATCTGCAAAATAACAACAAAACACATCAAAATGTTCATAAATCTCGAGAAACAATACAAAACATTAGGTCAAATGAGTGAGAAATAGTGATATAAATACCACTCATCAGCCAACTGGTTTGGGAGTCACTGACCCAAAACTCGTTACATGGATGGAAGATATTGTATATAAATAAAAAAAATCAGAAAAATATTTCATTACTAAAAATGTGTGAATTCTGATAAAATTTTAGGACAAAAATATTACTCTCTTCTCAATTACACTCGTGACTATTGTGGGAAAAATGAGTTGATTAATATTTTGTTGACTATGTATATGGAGAATGGTAAAAATAATCGAAGAATTCACTTATTCAGTAATTTAGAAAGAAATAAAACAACTATTAACTTGGATAAGACGTTTTACCTGTTTAGTCACTAACTTCTTTATTCTCTTTTCTCTTGTCTTTTTTACTTTTGTGTGTATTAGTTTTACTATCTTTTTACTTTTATCAAACGTTTGTGGGTATCGTTGTTGTAAGCCCTCACGAGACTTTAACTCATCCACTAGGGACACCTAGGTTTTTAAAGGCTTGTTGCATATGCTAAATGCAACCGTGATCCCTAAGAAAGTGGCTTAGTTTAATTTTAATTGTTTCTTGTATTTTATTTTGTTGTTTTGCTCGAGGACTACCAAAATGTTAGGTTTGAGGGTGTGATGAGCGGAAAATATATCAATATTTACAGCCCCTTTTACGTAATATTTTGTTTAGTTTCTCGAGTTTGATGAACTTTTTGATGTGTTTTAGTTTATTTTGCAGATAAAATAATATTGGGACTCAATGAAATAATTTAGGATGAAATTTGGGTCAAATAAGGGTAAAAATTGGACTTGACATATTAATTTTGGAGATTGGAAACTTGAAAGGGCGTTCTAACGAAATGCAATTTCAGAAATTCCAATTTTGCACAACTGTCGTATTGTGGGCATAACTATTTACCCCGATATCGGATTGAGCTGATTCATGTTTCAGATTAAAGAAGACTCAAATATCTACAACGTTGTGGAATAAAATAATTTCTAATTCTAAATATTTCATGACCGAAATTGATGAAACATCCGTAAGTGTGTTATCTGTAATTATTAAAGTCATTTTCAAAGCAAAAAATAAAAATAAAAATAGTCAGGTTTCCACCAAACATGATAGCAATTAATAATGGATTTGGTGGAGTAATTAATAATGGATTTGGTGGAGAATTTAATAATGGATTTGGTGGAGGCAAAATTTTGCCTATAAATACCAAGCTATTTCATTTTTAAATTCATTCATTCTTCTTTGAAATTACTTATGAATAACTAAGAAGATTGTAGCTTGTTTGTTTATTTGCAGCTTTCAGTAATTAATTCCGCTTTCGCACTTTCTTTTCTTTACTTTTTAGTTTTTACTTTCCGCAATTTACTTTTACGCACAGTACTTTCCTTTCTTTACTTTTTCAGTTTTTACTTTTACGCAATGAGGAGGTAACTCTCCCTTACTGGGGTAAAAGGTAAAGCTTTTATAATTGCTATTTAGATTAATCTCCCTTAATTATAATATAACAACTATTTAAAACCTAACTTAATGAGGATACCGCCATATTGGTCGGTTGGTAATTAATTATTAATTTGACTTAATCAGGATACCGCCTATATGACTGGTTGGTAATTATCACGCAAGGTTAATATATTATATTAAGGGAGATATCTAAAATAGTAGTAATAAAAGTGGATCCTCTAATCTCAGCATTTTCTTTATTGTACTTTCACTTTATTTACTTTCAGCATTTACTTTCCAGTAATTTACTTTCCAGTAATTTAATTTCCAGCATTTACTTTTCAGTATTTACTTTCAGCATTTACTTTATGTTTTTTTATTTTTAAGTTTTTACTAGCCTTAGATATGTGTCTTAGCTAAGTCTGTTATCTGGGGTTGTGATGAATTCCAATATCACTGGTTATAAGGGGTTATTTTATAGTTTTGGTAATATAAAGGTTTACTTATTAAGTCTTAAGCTTAATGCGTCTTGTTAACTGGCCATTAATAAGATTGATCTGGTAAACATAAAATAAACTTGACAAATGAATTTTAGGTTTCAGTCTTAGACTTAATAGCCAACGATCTTCCTTGAGGATAGATAACCCTTTAATAGATTTCCTTACAGGATAGACATATACATGTTGGGCGGGGGTAACCGCAATTGGAACTTGATCTTAATGAATCCAGGTAATTTAGTTAACATAGACATATGGTTTAATTGGATTACAATGGATATGTGCAGCTGACCATCGACAGAGGCTTTTGCACAATTTCGTGTTTTAGGTTAGTAAACCAATATATTACACAATCATAAATTAACCACTTCATCTTTTGAAAAGATATTGGAAGGATTCACAACCCTGGATAGTTTTATAAATTTGAATTTTTCTCATCTTCATTTCGTGCATTTTATTTACTTGTTTTAGGTTTTAAGTCAAAACCCAATCAATCAACCAATCCATTATATACTCGTAAAAATTTGACTTCATAAATTAATAGCTAGGTATTAAGTCCTCGTGGGATCGATACTTTTTATACTACTTGAACGATACGTGCACTTGCATTATACGCGTGTGACAATGCCGGTCATGTATATTCTCAAATAAAGTTCCTGGTCAAGATTTACTGACACGGGTCGGTTAGTGAAATTCACTGAGACCAGTACATGTCGTATATCGTGACTTGGTCCGATGGTTTATCCGAATGAACCATGAGTCTCGGGAGACTCATATAGACATGTAGGTGTTTATTTGATAAACACTGAACTACTCACTGAAGATTTCCTAATAGATGGTACACCAACGTCAATATGAATCTTCTCGAGTCGAGTAGCATAGTGGTCCTTCGACTTGAGATACCACTATGGATATATGAGATATCCTCCACAATTTGATGGCAGTCACGTCACCGATCTATTTAGATCAGACCTCCGCCTATTCGTTGGGTGTGGACTGATGCTCATGATATCCTGTGAGTATCAGATAAAATCCTTCAGTCCTGTGTACAAGGCATATGTATCAGATACGTATTTTCGATCTAGTAAATCCATGGTCATGGTATACTTCGGAAGTGAGTTCCGAGTGTTATTTAGAGATCGTAAATTTAAAAGTCGATTATATTATACCTTAGGGATTTGACTCTTATATCTATATCCCCAGTATAATATTGATAGCCTGTGATAGAGAGATTATACGTATGTAATGACCTCAGCTTGCATAGTTTAGCGAGATTATCTGTGGTCGTCATAATTCATGAGTGAGTGAATTATGGACATGAAATTGGATTCTGTGATGGATAAACCTAAACTTAGAGAGTACCACAATATGAAGTGTACTCGTTGAGCAATTGGGCAACGCGTTATGAATAATACAGATTATTCATAATACTTCATCGGATTAAATAAGTTAATTCGAGTTGTTTAAATGGTTAAACGAAAATACATGCATTGTGGGCATTTCAGTCAATTAATAATTAATATGTATTTGTATTTCATACAAAATTTGATTTGATACAAAATTTGATTTGATACATATTAATTATTTATCAAATGAGACTTTGACACATGCCATTAATTTATGTATTTATTATTTAATGTAAATAAAAATAAATATATAATAATAATCACATTAATTAATTATTTAGGTATTTAAATGTTAAATATCTAGATAATTAAATTAAATCAATATTACATAATTATTATGCAACATGTTTGATTGTTATTGGTTACATGTGGCATGA
Organism: Zanthoxylum bungeanum; assembly: GCA_019454045.1. Lineage (NCBI taxonomy): Eukaryota > Viridiplantae > Streptophyta > Magnoliopsida > Sapindales > Rutaceae > Zanthoxylum > Zanthoxylum bungeanum. Next base: position 57,603 of record SKCR01037854.1, on the reverse strand, counting down.
TTCTATTAAGCTTAAAGTTTACAAATTGGATTTGTTAACTTACAACTTATTATTATTAATTAATTTGATTAAAATGACCAAATAACCAAAATACCCATTCTTTTCTTCCCTAAGTCGGTTATGCTTGTATTTAAAGTGGAAAATTTTTATTTTCTCATTTTGAGAGAAGCCATGGCCGAATCCTTAGAGGAAGAAAGCACCCAAAAATTTCTTTGGAGAAATAAGGAAGAAAGTGAAGAAATCAAGAAAAAGTTTGAGGAAATTGCAAGATTTGGAGGTAATCTTCAATAATATTAAACTTACAAATCTTGTTTCTTATTTTTGAGTATCTAGACAAGTTCTAGGGTTTCTTCCTTTCTATATTTTGGGTCTTTTTGATTTGGTGGATGGATTTGGAGGTTAGATGCATGTGTGAAGTTAGATTGAATGATATTAGTGTAATATTAGTTCAATTTTGTCATTTGATGACTTGTTGTCATTCTAGTGTGTTATGACCACTCTTTTAAATCCTAGAATTATTCTTGGGTTCTTCATTTGTGGTGACTTTGGTTGGTGTAAGTGTTAATATGATTAATATTGAGAAAATTGGATTTAAAGCAAAAAAATGATATTTTTAGTTACCAAATCAGATCTGGAAATTCGGTATTTTTGGTGATGAAAATTATGTTATATAAATGTATTGGATGTGTTTTGGGCATTGGAACAATTGCCGGAAATTTTTTCGGAGTTGAAATATACGAAAACGGTGAAAAACGGTGTTACCGGGTGAGTTTCGAGCTTACCGGGTGTCTGCTATCCAAACAATAAATTGGACACTATTTGGGCAGCCCATAAACTACCTAAGTACTATTGGGGCTGACTTGGGCAACCCTCATATGTATTGGTTGGTTGGTTCGGACAAAAACGGGTTTTATGCCATTTTGCGGAAAAAATATTTTCGTAAAAGTTTCGCAATGTTTCTAACCTATTTATGTCGTTATTTGATATCGAATAAATATGTTTAGGTGAAATATGAATGAATTATTCATATTGGATATTGAATAATTAATTCGGTGTCCTTAAAACTTTTAAAGTTACGATTTCGCCCAAATCGCGAGCTTTCGCTGCTCCCTTGCTAAAACCCCAACACCTGTTAGGCACATTCATGTTCATGTTCCCTTGCTTAAATGGTGTTAGGCCCCACTAAGTAGGTTTCACGCCCCTAGGTTATGATACTAGTGAGATTTTCATTACAAGTTATTTTTCAGCATGTGATTTTAAGTATAAGTTTTGGATTCAGACACTTATGTTTTCAGCTCATGTATACGTTTCAGTTCACGTTTGAGTTTTCAAATATTTTACAGTCATGATCATAGTTTTTAGTTCAAGAGTACATTTTCAAGTTGCGTTTTTAGTTTCAAGTCATATTCAGTTTTGAAGACATGTATATGGTTTTCAGATCACTTTCATGTTTTCAGTTCACGTTATTATTTTCATGACCACGTTTACAATTTACGTTTACAGATACAACTTAGGATTACAGTTTAAGTTTTTCATGTATAGTCGATTTTGCAGCTTATGTTCCTCAGTTTACAGTCATGGTTACATTTTCAATTCATAGTTACGTTTTCAAGTTATGTTCATAGTTTGCAAGTTTAAATTCATGGTTATAGTTTCAGTCATGTTTATGGTCATAAACACGTTTTCAGCTCATGATTACAATTTAAGTTTCCAATTTACAGTCTTATATGTGGTTATAAGATTGTGATATGTTTTCAGTCCATGTTTATAATTTCCATGTTCACGATACGATTTATGAATCATGCTTATAATTTTCAGGTCAGGTTTACAATTTGCAATCACATCATCATATTTACGGTTGTAGTTCATATTTATAGTTTACGTTTTTTTTTTTTTTTATCCATGGTTCATTTTTTAAATTTATGTTAATAGTTTTCAGCCATGTTTACAAGATCATGTTATGTAGTTTTCAGTCATGTTTTCAGTCTACATGTTACAATTATAGTCATGATTACAAATTTAGTTCGAGTTTAAGGTTTCAAGTTATGTCATAGTTTTCAAGACAGGGCATAGGGTCCTTGTCAAGATTTTAGTTTACAGTCTATATTACAGTTATTAGTTTGTGGTCACAGGTTATTAACAATGTTTACATAATTTATTTTCATGTTATGGTTATGTTTCATGTTGAAGGTTGCAATATATGATTTACAGTATAAGTTTCAAGATCTAAGCTTCATGTTTCATGATCTACGGTATGTGTCCACGACCTTGTAAGTTTGTATCTTCAAGAATCTAAATTATGCAAATCATGTACCTCTATGTTTTACTTTCATTTTCATCATTCATTCACTAGATCGTTCATACGACTAACTTCTCCATTTTTAGTTTTGCGTTACAGAATTTCATGCATGCAGAGGACAAACTTTGGAGAGAATGGACACTAACTATAGTTATTAGGATCAGTCTCTAGGTTCTAGTGTCAGGGGTCCGTATATTTATATATTTACCAAGTAAGGCCATGAAGCCGAGTTATGTATCCATGTATATAGCATGATGTATAAAATATATTTTTATGTAATTCATGTGAATTTATATAACAGTCCTCCATGCATTCATAATAGACAGATCAGTTACGAATCATGATATAACACACATGATCACGTCACGAGGCTCATGGAGATGGTAACACCTTCTTCTGCCGGTCATTTTTGGGTAAACTGGGATATGACAACCACAGTCATGGATTTAACATATCTCAATCTCATGAAGGATACCTAAATCATGTACATAGGACTAACAGATCCTCACTGGATACATCACCGAATATCATGAGCATCAGTCCACACCCAATGAATAAGCGGATGTCTGATCTAGAAAGATATTTGACGTGATTGTCATCAAAGTGTGGAGGATAACTCATATATCTACTGTGGTATCTCAAGTTGAAGGACCACATATGTTGCTCGACTTGGAAGTTATCTTGTTGACATTGGTGTACCATCTATTAGGAATCTTTGATGAGTCGTTCAGTATTCATTCGCTCTAAACACTTACATGTTTATACGAGTCTCTCGAGACTCATGGTTCACTGAGATAAACCATTGGAATCCTAAATTCCAGTATATGACTTCTACAAATCTCTCGAGTTTACTTACAGACAAGAAAGTAAACTTTGACCAGAAACAGATTAAGAATGATATTGTTATGGTATAATTCAATGTCAGTTACGACTTTTTTACAATTATACCTCAACTAATTATTCTAATGTCATTTACGCCTTTATCATGTATATATAAAATGAATATATTGATGAAACTACACATTTTATTCAGATTAAAATATATACATGTATGTATTTACAATGAAATACATTAAGAAACTTGTATGCCGAGCAGCAATTCTAATAAATTTTTAAGGGTTGAAATAGGGATTAATTAAGAGAGAGAGAAGATTGAGAAACTTACTATGAATCTGGGGTTGTTTGGAGGGAGGAGATTCGAGGGGCTTTGGGGTGGGGGGAGGTGTTAATTGGTTGTTTGGGGAGCATGGGAAATGATTGTAAGATGATGAAAAGAAATTAAAGTTTCTAGGGCTTTTGGTTTTAGTTGAGAAATTAAATTTTCATTATAATGCAAATTCCTACATCTTTAGTGCAAGCAGTTTGATATTGTGAGGTTTAAAAGTAACTTGGAGAAGCTAAAAGTTTAGTTGATTTTTTTTTTTTTTAAAAAAAAAATTTGTTAGTAAAATCACCCATTTTTTAAGATGTTGATTTTTTCCTGTGTTTAAAAAAGTAAAATGGCAGTCAAAACTAGGGGTGACAATTTGGGTCGGGATTTGTTTATTCGTTTGATTCGATTTGCTTTAAAGTGAATGCGGGTTTGAAAAAATATATTCGTTTAATAAATGAATCAATTCGATTCGATTCATTTATTAAACGAATCGAATATGAATTTAAGCTCATTGATTCATTTATTTGTTTTATTATTTTCTTTTACTAGTTCTTGTTATTTTTCAATTAAGACTCGAGAAATTATGTCTAATTACAATAGAAAAAAATAATATTTTCGATATTTGGTGAGATATTTTTAGTAAATATATTAATTACATATTTCTTATGTATATATTTATGAAGAATTAATGTAAATCAATTATGGTAAATTATATTATTAAATAATATTATGACTAAACGAATATTCGTATTCGATTCATTTAATAAACGAATCGAATACGAATCCTGATATTAGGATTCGTTTAATAAACGAATCGAATATAAATCCATCACATTTTGATTAGATTCGTTTATGATTCGATACAAATTCGATTCATTGATTCGTTTTACCACCCCTAATCAAAACCCAAATCTATATATATATATATATATTTTTGAAAATAACCCAAATCTATATTTGGAAAGCGAAAAAAGGTACCTTTTCAAAATATGATTTTAAGAACCAATTTTATCCTTAATATCATTCGACATATATCCTCACATATATTGCATAAATCCAAAATCACGATCTATTCAATTAAGAAATAAAATTATTAAATTGTTGGTTTTTTTTTTTTGTAGAATGCATTCATATATATTGAGTTTGGTGAACAATGAAGGAGCACATATAAATAGAAAAGAAATGTTACTGGACTAAACTAAAGAGAACAAGAAGTGATTCAATGTCGCTGATTCAACATAAAAAGAATAATATTTTAATTTAACTAAGGTATGAATGATGTGATTTCATTAACTATAAATAAATGATATGTATAATTTAATTATTAACTATTTAATACTTTTTTAATATTGCTCATGTTGTCAATATGTGGTTGTCTCTAGAGAGAGTCTCTCTCATTTTTTTTTTTTTTTTTTATTGAAAGAAAAAGGAAATATATTGAGAAAATAAAAAATTACAAGATATAAAGGATGGAAAAATTATCATCCAAAAACTAGCCATTAGGCTGTTACATGTAGCCTTAACCAATCTATGGGTAGTTCCATTATATGCCCTCGACACAAAGTGAATCCTACAGGGACTCAAGTTACTAATTGCACTTTGGATTTCATCAATAGTCCAATCGATTTCTTTAAGGCTACTGATCTTTCCTAGCTCTAGATCAACGACATTGCTAGCATCACCTTCAATAATTAAAGGAGAAAATTCAGCTGTTAGTGTTGGGGTTTGCTAAGGTCCCAAGATCATTAAACAAGCATGAAACAAGTGTGCGAATACAACGAGGGAGTTGCGGAATGTTGTAAGTATTGTGTCATTAAACAGTAATATAACATGCAAATCAAACAGATCAAACTACCAAAAGTAGATCTAGATGCGAAAACCCTAAAACCAGAAAACTTGAAGACAAACCTGGAAATTTAGATTACAGAAACAATCCAAGTCGAGAAGATCTCTGTCCTTAAGAACTTATTGGCGCCGTCACAGGTGCTTTACGGATTCGTTTTGCCAACGTTCTCCCAGGATTACTTGGATTCTACTTGTTCATGGAGCACTCCTTAACAAGTGTTTGAACTAGGATTCAATGGTGGATCTCTCTCTCAAAACAAGGAAAAAACACAATGCCTTTTTTAGTTAGATATTCTGTATATGTTTTTTATATATTATTCATTTGGAATAAAAGCCTTCTTTTATAAGGCATGGAGGGGTGCCAATAGGGCACCCCTTGGGGTGGGTTGCAACCCTCCAAGGATTGCAACCTCCCATACACCCCTTGAAAATCCCAATGATCTACCTATACATATGCATATCATATTTAATGAATTTGAGGAATTTACAACAATCCCCCACAATTCTTCAAATATCCATTCAGGCACGTGAGAGAGATACCGTGAGCTAAAGTTGCATCGAAATAGGTAGCTTTCGCCTTGAACCTTTCCTAATGAATGACAATCGGATTTACTTGGCAAACCAGTGACCCATAGTCTTGAACTGTTCTTCCGTTGGTGTAAACCAAGACAATTGCCAACACACAGCTTTAATTCGACCATTTTCTCGTTCTACGGTTGTGTTCATTTCGGCCCTGAACAACGGTCCCGGATTCATCAAGCACTTTAGGGTAACCCGCCTTTAAAGGTTCCCATGAAAGCGGCCTCACTTCTTACTTGAAATAGGTGATCTACTATGAAGAGGTAATCTGTCTTTACCCCCATTAGGACTCATCTCCTAATATATTGATCATTAAAAACCTTAGCTTATCCTAACCAATGACAGACAGCACTCAGCGTCATTATCGGAATGGGAAAGAGTACAAAACTCTTCAGTGCTTGTTTTGAATTGCACAAAGTTTCTGTTGTCCCTTTTGAACCTAGATATTGGGATCTCCAGTCAGCTAGGTTGGGTTTCCACAGTGACAATTCTTAGATTATAGGCTTCAAGCCCATTCCCCTCGATGACTTCTCAACTTGCTCTCGAGGTAAACCTTTAGTTAGTGGATCCGCTAGGTTTTCCTTCGACCTGACATAATCGATCGTTATTATGCCACTTGAGAGCAGTTGAGGTATGGTATTATGTCTCCGACGTATGTGTCGAGACTTACCATTATACATTGTATTTTGGGCTCTCCCAATAGCCGATTGGCTTTCACAATGTATGCTAATCGTTGGCACCGGTTTGGCCCAACTAGGAATATCCTCCAGGAAGGTTCTAAGCCATTCTGCTTCTTCCGCTGTTTTGTCTAATGCTATGAACTCAGATTCCATAGTAGACTGGGCAACACATGTTTGCCTCGAGGATTTCCATGACACGGCTGCATTACCAAGTGTAAAAACAAATCCAACCGTAGATTTGGAATCCACTATATCAGATATCCAGCATCGCTGTATCCCTCTAGAATAGCAGGATATCTCTCGTAATGTAGCCCATATTTTGAAGTTTCTTATACTCAAAACACTTACTATGGCTTTTCCAGTGGTTATGTCCTGGATTACTAGTATATCTGCTAAGCCTATTCACAGCTTGAGCGATATCAGTTCGTGTGCAATTCGTGAGATACATCAGACTTCCGATGATCCTTGAATACTCTAATTGCGATATGCTTAACCCAGCATTCTTTGATAGAGGAAGAGTTAGGTTAGCTACTCCCAAATCTTTCATATCAAATTTGCTGGTTAACACTTTCTTGGTAAACTGAATCAACTCATGATTATTACCAATTATCAGCATATCGTCTACATAGAGACATACAACGACATATCATTCTTGAGTTGATTTGGCGTATATACACTTATCACACTCATCGGTTTTAAACCCACTTGACAACATCTCTTTGTCAATGTTCTCATGTCATTGTCTAGGTGCTTGTTTTAATCCGTACAAGGATTTTACAAGTTTGCACACCTTCTGTTCTTATCCAGGAACATTAAACCCTTCTGGTTGTTCCATGTAAGTCTCTTCATCCAATTCACCATTCAAGAATAACGTCTTTACATCCTTTTGATGTATTTCAAGACCAAATATAGCTGATATGGCTATTAGCATTCTACTGATGTGATACGAATCACTGGTGGATAGGTGTCAAAGTAAACAAGGCCTTCTTACTGTCTATAATCTTTTATGACAAACCTCGCCTTGTACTTATCTATTGATCCATCCATTTTCATCTTTCCATTTGTAGCCCAGTGGCTTACAACCTGGAGGAAGATCAACCAACTCCCAAGTATGGTTCTGTAGGATTGAATCAATCTTACTGATAATCGCCTCTTTCCACAGAGGTGCCTCCAAAGAAGACATTGCTTCTTTATAGCTTTGAGGCTCATTTTCTAACAAATATGTCGGAAAATCGGATCTGACTCTTGGTCAACTTGATCACTGTCCTTGACAATATCAACAGATCTTTTTGAGAGACTCTCTTCTTTGTCTTTCCTTACAAGGAAATGTCTCTTCAAAAATATTGCATTCCTTGACTCAATCATCACATTTGGATTGATGTCAGGAGTCAACAGTTTTGGGTCTTATTCCACCTTCTTAGGTTTAGGAACCATCACCTTGGCAATTAGCAAGACACCCCCACATTTTCAGATATTTGTAGGATGGTACATAACCTTTCCACAACTCATATGGTGTCTTGTCTAATCTACTGTGAGGAAGCTTGTTCAGAACGTAGTTCGAGGAAAGCAGGGCTTTCCCCCCCACACGCTCTGAGGTAAGCCAGAACTAGTCAACATGGCATTCATCAATTCATTCAACGTTCGGTTTTTGCACTCAGCAATCCCATTGAGGAGAATAAGGAGCAGTGGTTTCGTGAATAATTCCGTGCACAGAACAATATTCACCGATACAAATACGTAGTATTGTGTATGTCGATCCAGTATCGGATGATCACGTGCTAGGTCTGGGGCTGGAATTGTGTCTGCCCCGTACGAAGCACATATCGGTAACTAGTCTCTATAATCGGATAAACTTGACCTTGTTATTTTATCCCGATGACTGCAGTACTTAAGAGTACTAGTTCCGTATCCTACGTGACCATCATCTCCAATATGACTGGAGTGATACTTCCATCTCGACATCACACCCAATACACTACGATTCTCAATATACCCAGCATAGGCGTACACTGAACCTATTAAAGCCCTGGACGACCGCAACCAAAGTATATTGATTGTCGCAAGTATTAGCGGTGCAAGTCTCAGGTTAAGACCAAATACACCTACCTTGATTTCGGACTTCCAAAGACACATAGTCATACTACCAATGGAATTCCGAGGGGGTCTATCCAGAGAGAAGCTGTTTCCCGTACAATCGGTAAAGCACAACCTCCTATTACACTTGCATGAGTATCTTATACCCAAATATATGAGAACTATGTCGTTATGCCCTCACAACGCGCACAAGTGTAATACTAGTCTTTTACGTATTTATCGATGTCCAATCTCGATAATACTCTGACTAGGGATATTTAATGATTTATCATTCGTGGACTGATACTGTCTCATATCATTCTCAATCCAGGAACAAATCATAAGGACCTCCTATCATTTATATATCTTACAAACAGCTTAGGGTATAAGATGTCCTAAAAATGATGGGGTCCAATGGTTTCCTATCATCAATACCTCACTGGCTTCTGAAAGATCCATAGGGTTGTTGACAATATCACATGAGTTATGAAAAGCTTCAGCGCTGGCCAGAATGTGCTTTTAGTGAGCAACTTTCCCACCTTCTGCCCCAAATTGCCCACATCAATATCACCAGCAGCTCCAATTCCCCCTCTTGACATGTTATTAAAGCAGGCTATATGATACACTGATTGTACTAAGAACAAACCTCTTTTGTCAAAATATATTTGGTTTAGGAAGCCAAATTACTTTTGCACACCTACACACTGCCAATCCTCCATCTACTCCCTTTAATCAACACCTTTCTACCTCATTGAATATTTCTCCAGATGAATGAAGGGCTGTGTCCCAGGTTTTCCTCATGGAAATGGTTGTGCTTTGTTACAAATATGAACCGAAATAGGAAATCTGAAGAAAAATATACTAGTTTTCTTGATTTCAATATGAATTACAATTACCTTTCTATATGCATTACAAAAAAATCAATATTAATTACATATCAACTAACAACTAACATTAATATCATATCTATCACTATTAATTACATATCAACTAACAACTAACACTAGTATCATATCTATCAATATCCCCCCTCAAACTCAAGATGATAATGAAGAAACTAGATTGAGTTTGGAAATGAGGGTTGTGTAACGGCCAGGAAGAAAAGACCTAGTGAAGATATTGGTTATTTGATCATCGGAACGAAGATACACCAACCAAAGAGTACCGCAAGCAATAGGTTGACGAATGAAATGAAAATCAATCTCAATGTGTTTGGTACGTTCATGGAATACATCATTATACGTTATTCGAATAACGCTTTGATTGTCACAGTAAAGAGTAGTAAGGTGATGAGTGGTATTTATATCACTTATTCCCACTCATTTGACCTAATATTTTGTATAGTTTCTTGAGTTTTGTGAACGTTTTGATATGTTTTGTGTTATTTTGTAGATAAATAAAGTTTGGAAAGCATTGGAGGCAATTTGGGGTAAAAACGGACAAAAATGCGTCAACAGGGATATTTTGGTCTTTAGCGCGTCGCGACGCCAAGCCTTACGCGTCGCGACGTCTAAAATGCGCCGAACAGTTCTAACGTGCGCCGGGTCCACAAATCAGAATCTGAGAAAAGTTTGACTTTGCTAAAATGCACCGTGACACGTGTCACCATCACAGCCAATCTGCTAACATGCGCCGTGCCACGTGTCAGCATCCTACGGTGCCGACAGTTATCATCGCCACGTGTTCCACGTGTCATTCCATGTCATCAGCCACGTCAGCAAGTCAACAAGTCAACATTGCCACCTCACCGCCACGTCATCATCAGCCAATCAGGAAGTGACACGTGTCACAATTCTACGGTGCCGACAGTCTCTTTCCACGTGTCGCCACATCGTCGCCACGTCACCGCCACGTCATCGCCACGTCAGCATCAATTATTGGATATCCTATCCTTATCTGACACGTGCGGATAAGAATCTCAGCGACCAATCAGAAGCCGCCACGTGTCACAATAATTGAAGCCCAACCACTCTGCCACTTGTCACCTTATCAGCTTATCCAGAATCTTCAAACCAGCGAACCAGAGCGTGCCACGTCGACAAATCTGGCGTAGCGACGCTGAGGACCTGGCGTCGCGACGCTGGATCCTACCGAGCCTATAAATTGAGCTCGAGATTTCAAAATTCAGTGCACCTTCCTCTCTCTTAAATTCTTTCTAAAGAGAGAGTTTCTCTCTCTAGATTCTTTAGTTTTTAGTTTTTTTTATTTTTAGTTTTTAGTTTTGTAAATAATTTTAATTACGTTTTGTAATAATAGTAATTTAATTTTTACTTTTTACTTTTTACAGTTTTTACTATTTACCATGAGGAGGTAACTTCCCCAGCTAGGTGAAAAGTAATTCTTTTACTGTTACTATTTAGATTAATCTCCCTTAAAAATAATATATTCACTATTTAAAATATTGACTTAAAAAGGATACCGCCAGATTGGTCGGTTGGTAATTCATTTTAATCTGGTTTAAACCTGACTAATAAAGGATACCGCCAGATTGGTCGGTTGGTAATTTAATTTTGATTCCGCCTTTATGGCTGGTTGGACTTAATTTGACTTAATCAGGTTACCGCCTATATGGCTGGTTGGAGAAAGAATCACAAGTTTATATATTATTTTATGGGAGATATCTAAATTAGTAGTAGTAAAAGTAATTCCTTTTACCTTAGCATTTTATTTTATTTTACTTTTCAGTTTTACTTTATGTCTTTTACTTTTCAGTATTTTTACTTTATGTCTTTTACTTTTAAGTTGTTACTAGCCCTAGTTATGTGTTAGTTATCTGGGGTTGTGATGAATTTTAATATCACCGGTTTATAAGAGGTTATTTTATAGTTTGGGTAATTTAAAGGTTTACTTATTAAATCTTAAGCTTAATGCTTCTTGTTGTCTGATCACCAATAAGATTGATGTGGTAAATCTAAAATGAACTAGACATAGGGATTTTAGGTTTCAGCCTTAGATTTAATAGCCCACGATCTTCCTTGAGGATAGATAACCCTTTAATAGATTTCCTTACAGGATAGGAATATACATGTCGGGCGGGGGTAGCCATAATTGGAACTTAAACTTAATGATTCCAGATAATTTGGTTGACATAGACATATGGTTCAATTGGGTTAAACTGGGTATTTGCGTCTGACCATCGACATAGGCTTTTGCATAATTTAGTGTTCCAGGTTAGTAAACTGATTATTACACAAACATAAAATAATCACTTCATCTTTTAAATGATATTAGAATGATTCACGACCCTAGATCTTTGTGTCTTTTGTTATTTTCCTTAGTATTTTCTTTTGTCTTTTTATTTATTTATTTTGTAAAACCACATTCAACAATTAAACAATCATTCTCTTCTCCATTTAATTAGATATTTGTAAATAAATAGATTCAACAATTAATAACAACAGTAGGAATTAAGTCCTCGTGGGATCGATATTTTTATACTACTTGAACGATACGTGCGCTTGCGTTATACGTGTGTGTTTACGCCAGTCAAAGGGGTGGAAGTAAAGAGTAGTAAGGGGTGGTTGAGGCACTCTCATATCTTCGAGGAGCCAATGTAGCCATAGAAGTTCGACAGTAGTCGCAGCAAGAGCTCAATATTTAGCCTTAGTACTAGAACGAGCAATCAATTTTTATTTCTTTCTAAGCCAAGAAATAAGTGAGTCACCCAGAAAAATACAATAACCAGTAGTGGATCAACGATCAGTAAGGTCACCTGCCCAATCTACTTAGTGTAAGCTCGAAGAACAAGTGAAGAATTAGCAGAGAAATGAGACCACAAAAGGAGTGACTTTAACATAGTGAATGATGCGAAACACAGTAGCATAATGAATAGATCGGGGAGCAGCCATGAATTGACTTACAATATAAACAGTATAGGCAATGTCTGTGTTGGACAATTATGACCCATAGCGTCACTATTTGTACAGATCATGGTGTTGTTGTACAAATTAACTGTGTGACAAAGAGATTGCACTCTTATCATTTGTGATTAGATCACCTAGATGTATAAATGATAGGAGGTCCTATAAAATTTTGTATAGTTTCTTGAGTTTTGTGAACGTTTTGATATGTTTTGTGTTATTTTGTAGATAAATAAAGTTTGGAAAGCATTGGAGGCAATTTGGGGCAAAAACGGACAAAAATGCGTCAACAGGCATATTTTGGTCTTTAGCGCGTCGCGATACCAAGCCTTACGCGTCGCGACGTCTAAAATGCGCCGAACAGTGCTAACGTGCGCCGGGTCCACAAATCAGAATCTGAGAAAAGTTTGACTTTGCTAAAATGCGCCGTGACACGTGTCACCATCACAGCCAATCTGCTAACATGCGCCGTGCCACGTGTCAGCATCCTACGGTGCCGACAGTCATCATCGCCACGTGTTCCACATGTCATTCCATGTCATCAGCCACGTCAGCAAGTCAACAAGTCAACATTGCCACCTCACCGCCACGTCATCATCAGCTAATCAGGAAGTGACACGTGTCACAATTCTACGGTGCCGACAGTCTCTTTCCCACGTGTCGCCACATCACCGCCACGTCATCTCCACGTCAGCATCAATTATTGGATATCCTATCCTTATCTGACACGTGGCGGATAAGAATCTCAGCGACCAATCAGAAGCCGCCACGTGTCACAATAATTGAAGCCCAACCACTCTGCCACGTGTCACCTTATCAGCTTATCCAGAATCTTCAAACCAGCGAACCAGAGCGTGCCACGTAGAAAAATCTGGCTTAGCGACGCTGAGGACCTGGCGTCGTGACGCTGGATCCTACCGAGGCCTATAAATTGAGCTCGAGATTTCAGAATTCAGTGCACCTTCCTCTCTCTTAAATTCTATCTAAAGAGAGAGTTTCTCTCTCTAGATTCTTTAGTTTTTAGTTTTTTTTTATTTTTAGTTTTTAGTTTTGTAAATAATTTTAATTACGTTTTGTAATAATAGTAATTTAATTTTTACTTTTTACTTTTTACAGTTTTTACTATTTACCATGAGGAGGTAACTTCCCCAGCTAGGGTGAAAGGTAATTCTTTTACTGTTACTATTTAGATTAATCTCCCTTAAAAACATATATTCACTATTTAAAATATTGACTTAAAAAGGATACCGCCAGATTGGTCGGTTGGTAATTCATTTTAATCTGGTTTAAACCTGACTAATAAAGGATACCGCCAGATTGGTCGGTTGGTAATTTAATTTTGATTCCGCCTTTATGGCTGGTTGGACTTAATTTGACTTAATCAGGTTACCGCCTATATGGCTGGTTGGAGAAAGAATCACAAGTTTATATATTATTTTATGGGAGATATCTAAATTAGTAGTAGTAAAAGTAATTCCTTTTACCTAACATTTTATTTTATTTTACTTTTCAGTTTTACTTTATGTCTTTTACTTTTCAGTATATTTTTACTTTATGTCTTTTACTTTTAAGTTGTTACTAGCCCTAGTTATGTGTTAGTTATCTGGGGTTGTGATGAATTTTAATATCATCACGGTTTATAAGAGGTTATTTTATAGTTTGGGTAATTTAAAGGTTTACTTATTAAATCTTAAGCTTAATGCTTCTTGTTGTCTGATCACCAATAAGATTGATGTGGTAAATCTAAAATGAACTAGACATAGGGATTTTAGGTTTCAGCCTTAGATTTAATAGCCCACGATCTTTTTTGAGGATAGATAACCCTTAATAGATACATTTCCTTACAGGATAGAATATACCTGTCGGGCGGGGGTAGCCATAATTGGAACTTAAACTTAATGAATCCAGATAATTTGGTTGACATAGACATATGGTTCAATTGGGTTAAACTGGGTATTTGCGTCTGACCATCGACAGAGGCTTTTGCATAATTTAGTGTTCCAGGTTAGTAAACTGATTTATTACACAAACATAAAATAACTACTTCATCTTTTAAATGATATTAGAATGATTCACGACCCTAGATCTTTGTGTCTTTTGTTATTTTCCTTCCTTAGTATTTTCTTTTGTCTTTTATTTATTTATTTTGTAAAACCACATTCAACCAATCAAACAATCATTCTCTTCTCCATTTAATTAGATATTTGTAAATAAATAGATTCAACAATTAATAACAACAGTAGGAATTAAGTCCTCGTGGGATCGATATTTTTATACTACTTGAACGATACGTGCGCTTGCGTTATACGTGTGTGTTTACGCCGGTCAAGTTTTTTGGCGCCGTTGCCGGGGACTTATATTTCTTGAGTTGTTAATTTTGAAACTATCTAATTTACTTGTATCTAATTTTCTTTATTTTTATTTGTAATTTTTATTTCTTCTTTTATATTTTCAGGTGGTTGAAAAATGGAACACTACTGGGAGATTGAGAGATTACGAGCGTTACAAGAAGATACACCCCAAATCTGGGAGCAAAAGTCCGGTTTTCTGAGGCCTGTTGTCCAGCCCAACAATTATCACTGGATGCCAGAACCAAGCAATACCACATTTGCTCAACAGAACGAAATGGGAAGATGTGTAATATGTGATAGTAACCACCCGAGCGATCAATGTATATACCTTTCAGAGTGGCAGAATTATCAGAATCATTCAAAGTATGAAAAACCATTACATTTTCCATCTTATCCACCATCCATATGCGATTTTCATCAACAAATAGAACCATCAGAGGAAGATCAGTTGTTAAACATGCTCGAAGATATGTTCGAGTTGGATGCAATGCTTGAAACAAGCCAGGATCAATTGGAAAGTATTCAGAGACAATCAGAATTCAGAGGATGACAGATCAATGAGACAATTCACAGAAAACCCGGACTACATACCTCAAGAACCAGTTTCAGATGACACTGATGAAGCCTTCGAGTACCAATCATTTCACAATGACACTTCAACAGAGGAGGAGGCTGAGCAGTATCAACAACCAGAGGTATCAGTTCAGGAGCCCGAACCGGCAAAGTCTCAATTTGACTTTTATTATTCAGATTCTGACGAGGATGAAGCTGATCTATTTGTATCAACTGCACCAACAATGGAGGATCAAACTTTCAATCCTCAAAATGAAGATCTTGGAGCATGCTTTACCATGATGTTTGAAGAAGATCTATCTGAACCATCCATTCCAGTCGTATCAGAGGATGAAAACCTAATGACAAAAACATCTTTACATCTCAGGCTGATACTTATGGAACATGTATTTCAAAGATGACAGATGAAGAGCTGAATACAAAATTTTACAATACATCTGTGAAGAAAAGGTGGAGCAAGAAGCAGAGCAAATGGAGGAGCAAATGTCTGACCTTAATAAAGATCCAGAGCATTCAGGAGAAACATCGCTGTTTTGGGGAGTACAAATCAAAGATATCACCCAGAAGCTTGACAGAATGGAACTTCCATTCCAAGTCAAGCACCATATGAGACCTCCTGATTTTCTTTCTTTCTTTGCAGGAACCACTGGAACAACAAGGAGCAAAAAGGTGGCACGAGCACTGAATGGGACAAAACTCTTTTTGCCACCTTACCGTTGGAAGAGACCCTTCAAAAGCAACGCTCACGGGATTGTTTTTGATCGGACATCTAAAACGACATTGAAACCTCCTTAACAGATGAATTTCAGTCACGTCTGGCTGAAGACGAAAAATTTAGCGCTAGCAGGGAGGCAACCCATGCAATTTGTTGTAATTTCTGTTTATTTTTGTGTATACATGTTGTAGAATTTTTTTTTAATTTTGTGTGTTATTTTTGTAGGGAAAGCACAAACGGAGCATTTTAGACAGAAGGAATGATGTTTGGCAAAAATGAAAGCTAATTCATTAGCGATGGCTGAATAATGAATGGATTCTTGAAACGCATCCTAATGGATTTATATACCAAACGAGTAGCGTATTGCGTACACAATTCCGTTGTCTTAATTATTGCTTTGATTCGCTTTTCTATTGTAATTATCTTTATTTTCGTAGACAGGATCCAGACTTTTTGACCTTTCACGATTTCTTTTGTTGTTTAGCTAACAATCGTCCTCTGGAAGATATTAGTGCTATTATTACTCACCCTTTTTCAGGTACTATAAATTCAGCCCGTCATTGCACTTTTGAAGGCATCCTGATTTGAAAAAGAAATACATAAAAAAAATGGAAGCCACTTCAAGAAGACGAGTTGAAAACATCTGTGTGTTTTGCGGTACTAGTGTTGGTACTAAACCACAATACGTAGAAGCAGCACAGGAATTGGGTCGAGTCTTAGCAGCAAGGAATATGCACTTAATATATGGCGGAGGCAATCTTGGACTTATGGGGATCGTTTCAAAAGCCGTACAGGAAGGAGGTAGTAACGTTTTAGGAATCATCCCAAAACCCTTGGCAGAGGCAAATCTTATTGGATCATCAAACGGAGAGGAACTGATGGTGCCAGGTATGTCTGAACGACTGGTAGAAATGATTAACCGTGCTGATGCTTTTATCGCTTTGCCAGGGGCTTGGGCACATTGGAGGAAATTTTTATAGTACTATCTTGGGCAACCTGAACATACACCAGAAACCAATTGGGCTGTACAACGTTGATGGATTTTATGATTTTCTTTGTGTGTTTCTTGATGATGCCGGAGAAATGGGTTCATGTCAAAACCTTTAAAAGAACTCCTCTTTACTGCCAGAACTGCTCCGGATCTAATAGACCAACTCTAGCCTATGAACCACAAATTGACCCTATCATTTCAAAGATAAATTGGTCCGAGGACGATCGTGGTAAGAGGCGTCGGATAATCTGGATCTTAACCTTTAATTTCCTGTAGATTTTCAGCTAACCAGGTATTATTTTCTAAACTCTTCTTCTACTGTTTAAGACATTGGGGACAATGTCTCATTTAGGTTTGGGGGAAAGGAATTAGTTGATTAGTACCTTGTTTTTTTTTAGTTATGTGTTGTTCTATTTTTAATTCAAAATTTTTTCGAAAATACAAAAAATTGAAAAATTTCAAAAAATTACAAAAATATTTTGTGTTTTTGTGTTTTTATTTTGACTAAAAAAAGTGAAATTGGTAAGAGATAGCTGAGTAAGGAGTTTCCATTCCTGAGACGTATCTCAAGCCTATTTTCGAAACAAGTTAATTTTTGTTTATTTCATTTTGAATTATTTAATTTGTGAATTCTCCTTAAAACGGACTAAAATAATCTTCATATGTTCAGTTAGCAAATATTATCAACATATATAGTAACATACAAACATGAGCTAAAATTGAAAAGTTTGTAATATTCAGTGCTCTAGTTTAATTGGAGGAAACATCTCAAAAAGCAGTGGAGTAAAAAAAAAAAAAAAAAAAAAAAAACGTCTGAGATCCGAGTTATTAAGTTTGTAAGGGTGTTTTAACACCTAGTGCCATAAAACCAACTGGTTTGGGAGTCATTGGCCCAAAGCTCGTTACATGGATCGAAGATGCTGCAAAAATATATATCTGAAGTCTGAGTAATTAAGTCGTAGGGGTGTCTTAACACCTGGTGCCCTAAAACCAACTGGTTTGGGAGCCACCGACCCAACACTCGATACATAGATGGAAGATATTGTATATAAATAAAATAGAGAAAAATCAAAGAAAAAAAATCAGAAAAATCAGAAAAATTATTCCATTGCTATAAAAAGGTGTGAAATCTGATAAAACTTTAGGACAAAATATTACTCTCTTATCAACTACACTTGTGACTGTTGTGGGCAAAAAAATGAATTGATTAATATTTTGTTGGCTGTGTATATGGAGAATGGTAAAAATAATCGGAGAATTTACTTATTCAGTAATTTAGAATAAAACAAAACAACAGTAACTTGGAGTAGAAGTTTCACCTGATTAGTCACTAACATCTTTATTCTCTTTTCGCTTGTCTTTTGCTGTTTTTGTGTGCATTAGTTTTAACTAACTTTTTACTTTTGTAAAATGTTTGTGGGTATCATTGCTGTAAACCCTCACGAGACTACAACTCGTCCACTAGGGACACCTAGGGGTTTAAAGGCTTGTTGCATACGCTAAATGCAACCGTGATCCCTACGAAAGTGGCTTAGTTAATTTTATTTCATGTTATTTTATTTTATTTTTGCTCGAGGACTAGCAAAATGTTAGGTTTGGGGGTGTGATGAGTGGTATTTATATCACTTATTCCCACTCATTTGACCTAATATTTTGTATAGTTTCTTGAGTTTTATGAACGTTTTGATATGTTTTGTGTTATTTTGTAGATAAATAAAGTTTGGAAAGCATTGGAGGCAATTTGGGGCAAAAACGGACAAAAATGCGTCAACACGGATATTTTGGTCTTAAGCGCGTCGCGACGTCTAAAATGCGCCGAACGAACAGTGCTAACGTGTGCCGGGTCCACAAATCAGAATCTGAGAAAAGTTTGACTTTGCTAAAATGCGCCGTGACACGTGTCACCATCACAGCCAATCTGCTAACATGCGCCGTGCCACGTGTCAGCATCCTACGGTGCCGACAGTCATCATCGCCACGTGTTCCACGTGTCATTCCATGTCATCAGCCACGTCAGAGTCAATAAGTCAACATTGCCACCTCACCGCACGTCATCATCAGCTAATCAGGAAGTGACACGTGTCGCAATTCTACAGTGCCGACAGTCTCTTTCCCACGTGTCGCCACATCGTCGCCACGTCACCGCCACATCATCGCCACGTCAGCATCAATTATTGGATATCCTATCCTTATCTGACACGTGACGGATAAGAATCTCAGCGACCAATCAGAAGCCGCCACGTGTCACAATAATTGAAGCCCAACCACTCTGCCACGGGTCACCTTATCAGCTTATCAGAATCTTCAAACCAGCGAACCAGAGCGTGCCACGTCGACAAATCTGGCGTAGCGACGCTGAGGACCTGGCGTCGCGACGCTGGATCCTACCGAGGCCTATAAATTGAGCTCGAGATTTCAAAATTCAGTGCACCTTCCTCTCTCTTAAATTCTTTCTAAAGAGAGAGTTTCTCTCTCTAGATTCTTTAGTTTTTAGTTTTTTTTATTTTTAGTTTTTAGTTTTGTAAATAATTTTAATTACGTTTTGTAATAATAGTAATTTAATTTTTAATTTTTACTTTTTACAGTTTTTACTATTTACCATGAGGAGGTAACTTCCCCAGCTAGGGTGAAAAGTAATTCTTTTACTGTTACTATTTAGATTAATCTCCCTTAAAAATAATATATTCACTATTTAAAATATTGACTTAAAAAGGATACCGCCAGATTGGTCGGTTGGTAATTCATTTTAATCTGGTTTAAACCTGACTAATAAAGGATACCGCCAGATTGGTCGGTTGGTAATTTAATTTTGTTTCCGCCTTTATGGCTGGTTGGACTTAATTTGACTAATCAGGTTACCGCCTATATGGCTGGTTGGAGAAAGAATCACAAGTTTTATATATATTTTATGGGAGATATCTAAATTAGTAGTAGTAAAAGTAATTCCTTTTACCTTAACATTTTATTTTATTTTACTTTTCAGTTTTACTTTATGTCTTTTACTTTTCAGTATTTTTACTTTATGTCTTTTACTTTTAAGTTGTTACTAGCCCTAGTTATGTGTTAGTTATCTGGGGTTGTGATGATTGAATTTTATATCACCGGTTTATAAGAGGTTATTTTATAGTTTGGGTAATTTAAAGGTTTACTTATTAAATATTAAGCTTAATGCTTCTTGTTTTCTGATCACCAATAAGATTGATGTGGTAAATCTAAAATGAACTAGACATAGGGATTTTAGGTTTCACCCTTAGATTTAATAGCCCACGATCTTTTTTGAGGATAGATAACCCTTTAATAGATTTCCTTACAGGATAAGAATACCTGTCGGGCGGGGGGGGGTAGCCATAATTGGAACTTAAACTTAATGAATCCAGATAATTTGGTTGACATAGACATATGGTTCAATTGGGTTAAACTGGGTATTTGCGTCTGACCATCGACAAAGGCTTTTGCATAATTTAGTGTTCCAGGTTAGTAAACTGATTTTTTTACACAAACATAAAATAACCACTTCATCTTTTAAATGATATTAGAATGATTCACGACCCTAGATATTGTGTCTTTTGTTATTTTCCTTAGTATTTTCTTTTGTCTTTTTATTTATTTATTTTGTAAAACCACATTCAACCAATCAAACAATCATTCTCTTCTCCATTTAATTAGATATTTGTAAATAAATAGATTCAACAATTAATAACAACAGTAGGAATTAAGTCCTCGTGGGATCGATATTTTTATACTACTTGAACGATACGTGAGCTTGCGTTATACGTGTGTGTTTACGCCAGTCAAAGGGGTGGAAGTAAAGAGTAGTAAGGGGTGGTTGAGGCACTCTCATATCTTCGAGGAGCCAATGTAGCCATAGAAGTTCGACAGTAGTCGCAGCAAGAGCTCAATATTCAGCCTTAGTACTAGAACGAGCAATCAATTTTTATTTCTTTCTAAGCCAAGAAATAAGTGAGTCACCCAGAAAAATACAATAACCAGTAGTGGATCAATGATCAGTAAGGTCACCTGCCCAATCTACATTAGTGTAAGCTCGAAGAGCAAGTGAAGAATTAGCAGAGAAATGGAGACCACAAAAGAGAGTGACTTTAACATAGTGAATGATGCGAAACACAGTAGCATAATGAATAGATCGGGGAGCAGCCATGAACTGACTTACAATATAAACAGTATAGGCAATGTCTGTGTTGGACAATTATGACCCATAGCGTCACTATTTGTACAGATCATGGTGTTGTTGTACAAATTAACTGTGTGACAAAGAGATTGCACTCTTGTCATTTGTGATTAGATCACCTAGATGTATAAATGATAGGAGGTCCCTATGATTTGTTCCTGGACTGAGAATGATATGAGACAGTATCAGTCCACGGAGGATAAATCATTAAATATCCCTAGTCAGAGTATTATTGAGATTGGACATCGATAAATACGTAAAAGACTAGTATTGCACTTGTGCGTGTTGTGAGGGCACAACGACATAGTTCTCGTATATTTGAGTATAGGATACTCATGCAAGTGTAATAGGAGGTTGTGTTTCAATGATGGTACGGGAAACAGCTTCGCTCTGGATAGACCCCTTCGGAATTCCATTGGTAGTATGACTACGTGTGTATGGAAGTCCGAAATCAGGGTAGGTGTATTTAGTCTTAACCTGAGACTTGCACCGCTAATACTTGCGACAATCAATATACTTTGGTTGAGGTCGTCCAAGGCTTTAACAGGTTCTGTGTACGCCAATACTGGGTATATTTAGAATCCTAGTGTGTTGGGTGTGATGTTAAGACGGAAGTGTCACTCCAGTCATATGGAAATGATGGTCACGTAGGATACGGTACTGGTTCTCTTTAGTACTGCAGTCATCGGGATAAAATGACAAGGTCATGTTTATCCGATATAGAGACTAGTTACCAGAGATTTGACATGTGCTTCGTACGGGCCAGACACGATTCCAGCCCCAGGCCTAGCACGTGATCATCTGATACTGGATCGAAATACGCAATACCACGTATACTACGCCTGATATAGATCGCTTATTCCTGTAAGCATGTTTCCGGAGAATTGGGTAGGCATGGCGTTTTGCTAGAGGCCAACCTTGTCTTGTGAATCGGAGTAAACGTAGTACGAGGTACTGACATGTTCGGATAGTCCAATGACCCGATTTACTGCCAACATATCCGGGGATCTCATGGGTCGCTTCCCAAAGATTCACCGATGATGTATGACTCGCACTTAACTAATCTGGGATTAATTTAATGAGAGAGAAAATTAATCTGGGATTAATTACGGAGATATTTTATCTGGGATAAGATATCAATTAAAGAGAGAAAACGATTAATTTGGAATTAATCGGTATAATAATATATTTGATATATTATACGAAATTGGATTTCGACGCGAAATTAAAATTAGATTTTAATTCGGGCGAACGAATTAATTTATAATTAATTCGTTAGCGACGTAAATAGTGATTTCGCTAGGCGTAATCATTTAATTACGACGCAACAGAAAATTCGTTAATTTGGAATTAGCAAACCCGAGCCCGGGATTGTTTGCGAGCACATTCGCATTTCGAATTCGAGTGCGACACGCAAGTCAAATCAAGCGTCAAATCGCAAGTCACATCAAGCGTCAAATCACATGTCACTTTGAGTGATGTGACATTTGAGTGATTGATGTGAGTTGATTTGTGGTGATTGACAAGCATTTAATGTTTGCATTTTTGGAAATTAAAGAAATGGTAAATGGTTTTATTATATTTTGGAAATTATATAAACCTTTTACATTTTTTTTTATTTCACACAACATTTCTCTCTCTTTTTTTACGGTATTAGGTTTTGGAAACCTTTCCCTCCTCTCTTCCCTCTCTTATTCCTCACGCCCAAGGGGCTGCTGCCTTCTTTCTTTTCTGGTTCAAGACCGAATGCAGTAAAGGGAGAAAAGACATGATTTTGTTGCAAGATCCAAGTGCTAGCACACTCTAGGAGGCATACCAAGGTGTTAGGGCAGTGAGTTCGTGAGCTTGGATGTTTATCACAAAGCTTGGAGCTTCAAAGATCACCCATGGCCGATTCTTGGAGGAGGAATCAGCCCCCACGCCGAGCAGTCCTCCATGTGCGCAGCTCACTGCCGAGCAAGGAGGAGCAGTGCGTTTTTGTCTTCGTTGCATCTCTACCGATCAATGTCAGTTATTCCGCACCTCCTTTGATATGTATTCAACTCGTTTTATGCTTGATAAATGATCCTTGGGACTTGATTGAAACCCAACAGTCTGGTCGAGTGACATTAAGATAAATGACACTACCAACTAATTGTCTTTAGAGAGTAGGATCATCAAGAAGAGTGTCATCCATATGTGTAAGTTTAGTATTATACTCGACAGGGGTTTGACATATCTTGCTATCTGTATGGTCGGCTCGAGAAATAAGATCAGAATCATATTTAGCTTAAGAGAGATGATAGCCATTAGAGGAGTAACTTCAAGACCCAAGAAGTAACTCAGAGAACCAAGATCTTTCATTTCAAATTATTGACTAAGAGACTGTTTAAGATCCATAATTCCTGAATCATCATCCCTAGTAATAATCCTGTCATCAACATAAAGAAATAGCATCACGATGTTTGTACCAGATTTGCGAAGGAATAGGGCAGAGTCATGTGGATTGAAGGTGAACCCAAGTTTACAAATTGTCGTACTGAACTTGTCAAACCATGCACGTGGAGCTTATTTTAGACCGTATAGGGTGCGGCGTTAGGCAGCATACCTTGTGTGGTGGATGATCAAAACCATGAAGGGGTTTCATGTAAACTTCTTCAACTTGATCACCATTGAGAAAAGTATTATTAGCATCCATCTGAAACAAACTGCATTGTCAAGTAGCAGCAACTGCATACTGAGGTAAGATAAGCAACTGGAGTAAATGTCTCCTCATAATCAACCTCATATTCCTGAATGTGAATGTGTCTTTATTTTATATACCCATTTGAATCCCATTGGCGTTTTACCGGGAGGAAGAACAACAAGGTCCCAAGTACTAGTTTTTGCCAAAGTATATAATTCATCTTGCATAGCTTGCTGCCAATAGGGATTAGAGGATGCCTCCATATAGGGCTGAGGTTCATGAAAAGAAATAATAATGGAAAAACGATGATAATTTTGAAGATAAGTAGGAGGGTGTCGTACTCGAGGAGGATAACAGGAAGATGAAGTTCAATATCGTGGGAGTGTTCAATCGCAAGGGTGTCAGAGACAGTATCTGCAGAATGAGGATCATCAGGGACGTGTAGTAATGGGGGTTGGACGTTTGTAGGCTTACTGGAGGTACCTACATCATGAACATGTGGAAACAACTCGATAGAGTGATCAGTGAAAAGTGGAGGGTGGTCAGAAGACACTTTGAAATCAGAGAGGGAAGAGAACATAATGTGCTCCCAGAAGACAACATGATGTGAGATGTGAAATTTTTATGACATAGGATCCCAACAACGATACCCTTTGTGTTCAATTCCATAACCTAAGAAACAACAGAGTCGAGCACGAGGTTCTAACTTGTGTTGCTCAGTAGGAGGAAGAATGATAAAACAAACATTCCCAAAAACTTTAAGAAGATCATATGATGAAGAAATACCATATAAGCACTCATATGGAGATATGTGTTATTTAGTGACTGAATAAGGAATACGATTAATAACATATACTGCGATGAGAGTGGTTACACCGTAAAAATATTTTGGATAAGAAGATGATATGAGCATGGATCGAATGAAATCCAGAATATGACGATGTTTGCGTTCTGCTTGCCCATTTTATTGAGAGGTGTATGGGTAAAGATCTTTGGGATATGGTACATTGTTCTTCCAAAAACCTTTGAAGTGTAGAGTCAAGATATTCTTTGGAATTATCAGTGCGTAATATTTTGATGGTTTTGGAAAATTGTGTTTTGACCATAGACATAAAATCAATGAAAATATGAGGTAGTTCAGATAGCTGTTTCGCGAGAAAAATCCAAGTAAATCGAGAATAATCATCAATGAATATGATAAAATATAAAGACCCTCTCATAATAGGTGTAGGAGAAGGTCCCCATATATCATAGTGAATTAAGTCAAAAGTAATGATAAAAGTATTATTATTATTTTTAAAAGATAAAGATGGTTGTTTGCCAATTTGATAGGAGACATAGTGTAAAGATGACTATTCAGTAACAGAACTTAAGGACCCATTAGAAATCAAAGGACGAAGTTTACTTAAAGAGGCGTGACCAAGGCGTAGATGCCATAACTGAAGAGAGGATGGTGTAGACACCGCACATAACTGGGAGACGCGAATGGAAGGAAGATGTAGAGAGTTAAGCTAAAATAGACGTCCAACTCTACGGCCTGTCCCAAGAATCTGTCCCATCTACGGATCCTGCACACGACAACCAGTGGAACAAAAATATTAGTCTGAACCCAAGTTCACATTGTTGACCAACAGATATAAGATTGAAAGTAAGTTTTGGAATAAGAAATGTGTTAGGTAATGTAAGAACATAGGTAGATATTTATCCAGACTGGCTTACAGACATTTGTGAGCCATCTCTAGTAAAAATCAGAGAGACAATCATGATGGGATAGATGGAGGAAAATAATGGAGATTGAGAAGTCATGTGGTTGCAATAACCAGAATAAAAGTACCAAGGAGAATTACCTGAATTGGCAGATAAGGCAGTAGAAGTACTGGAAGGTATGGAGATTATCTATCTAATGAGTGTTTCTAAGTTACCAATGGATGTAGGAGAGGCAATGACTGTTAGGGCAGTTATGGAATCCATAGGGTCAGATCGGTGTCCCGCGCAGTGGAAGTGGTTTTGGGTCTTATAGGTCAAACCAAGATCATATTAAGCATATAAACTTGTGAATACATCAAAGTAGAGTTCCGGAAATACTCACTTTGATCGGCTTTTGGATGCGACGAACACAAAAAAATTTATGTTCCATTGAAGCTCTCGGCCATGCCTCCATTTGTGTGCTCCAAGCTCCAAGCTTTGTGAATGGATTCCATGCTCATGAATGGGTTTCCCTATCACCTTTGTAGGACTCCTTTAGTGTGCTAGCACCTTGGAAATTTTGCCACAAAATTTCCCTTTGGTTTCTTCTTGTTCTCGGACAAGCCAAGAAATTAGAGAGAAAATGGCAAGAATGCGGTGAGAGAGAGAGGGAGAGGAGAGAAGAAGATGAGTTGTGTGTTGTATATTTTTGATTTCAAAAACCAAGTCAAATGATATACCAAAATTAATTAAAAATGGTATTTGTCATTCAATCAATCTCACTTGAGTGTTTGGTAAGCAACCATCAAATCCCATCAACTAAAAGGTGATGTGATAGACAAGTGAAGTGACTTGTGATGTGACTTGTGGGCCCCACTTGATTCAAAATGCGAGTGGTCCCGCAAACACTCCCGGGCACGGATTTGCTAATTCCGAATTAACGAATTTTTCGTTGCGACGTAATTAAATCAAATTTAATTAAATAATTATGCCTGGCAAAATTACTTTTCACGTCGCTAGCGAATTAATTCTAAATTAACTCGTTCGCCGAATTAAAATCTAATTTTAATTCGCGTCGAAATCTAATTTCGTTTAATATATCGAATATATTATTTTATCGATTAATTCCAAATTAATAGTTCTCTCTCTTTAAATAATATTTTATCCCAGATAAAATATCTCTGTGATTAATCCTAGATTAATTTTCTCTCTCTTATAATTAATCCTAGATTAATTATATACGAGTCATACGTCATCGGTGAATCTTCGGGAAGCGGCCCATGAGATCCCTAGATATGTTGGCAGTAAATTCGGTCGTCGGACTATCCGAACACGTATGTACCTAGTACTACATTTTTACCGATTTACAAGACATGGTTGGCTTCTAGCAAAGCACCATGCCTACCCAATTCTCCAGAAATATTCTTAAAGGAATATGTAATCTGTATCAGGCGTAGTATACGTAGTATTGCGTATTTTGATCCAGTATCGGATGTCACATGCTAGGCCTGGGGCTGGAATTGTGTCTGCCCCGTACGAAGCACATATCGAATCTCTGGTAACTAATCTCTATAATCGGATAAACATGACCTAGTCATATTATCTCGATAGCTGCAGCATATAATAGCACTGGTTCCGTATCCTACGTGTCCATCATCTCCATATGACTGAAGTGATACTTCCATCTTGACATCACACCCAATACACTACGATTCTCAATATATCCAGAAGAGGCGTACACAGAACCTGTTAAAGCCCCGACGACCAAAACCAAAGTATATTGATTGTCGCAAGTATTAGCGATGTAAGTCTCAGGTTAAGACCAAATACACCTACCATGATTCGGACTTCCATAGACACATAGTCATTCTACCAATGGAATTCCGAGGGGTCTATCCAGAGCGAAGCTGTTTCCGTAACATCGGTAAACACAACCTCCTATTACACTTGCATGAGTATCCAATACCCAAATATATGAGAACTATGTCGTTATGCTCCCATAACACGCACAAGTGCAATACTAGTCTATTCCGCATTATCGATGTCCAATCTCGATAATACTACGACTAGGGATATTTTAATGATTAAACCTTCATGGATTGATAATGTCTCATATCTTATCAATCCTGAACTAATCATATGGACTCTAATCATTTATATATCCCGGTAATCTAATTACAAATGATAAAAGAGCAATTTCCTTTGTCACATAGTTAATTTGTACAACAACACAATGTTTTGTACAAATAGTGATGTTATGGGTCATAATTGTCTAACAATCTCCCACTTGGCCTATAGCCAATCACTCAAGTGTCCTACACTTGAACTATGTACGGGTCGCTCAAACTCTTCTGCTGAGAAACTATTTTCGTCAGCGGATTTGCAATGTTATCATCTGATGCGATTTATTTGATCATCACATCGCCACGATGTATGATCCGAACGAATCAGATGAATAGTTGAAGTATATACTTGGATCGTTGATGAAACCAGTAATTCTTTAGCATGTGTTGTAGCCTAGATCAGCTGCTAACAGAACTACACCTAATCTAATTAGGATTATATAGATCCAAAGTATTTCTATTGTTGCCTCAGCTGCAACAATATTCCGCTTTTGTTGTTTATTCAACAACAATATCTTGCTTGGAAGATTTCCAGCTCACTGTTTTGTTATTCAAACTATATAGTACCTTTATTATGACTTATAGTCATTTTTATCGGTTAGGAAACTTGTAACGGTGAACCCAGTCACTTCAAGTTCTCATTCTCCATAACTTAAGAAAGCATCCTTAGTTCATCTAACATACTTAAGGATGTTCTTGACAACAATCCAGTGACCATCACTTGGATTGGCCTGAATGTGACTCCTTATGCTCAAAGCATATGAGACACCAGGTCGCGTACATTTATTTCAATGTACGAGTTCTCGGAGAGTGTCAACAACTTTTAGATCTATCACAGTAGATCCTTATTCCTAGAATAAATGTTGTCTCTCCTAAGTATTCTACGGAGAATTTTCATGAAAGCCAAGCTTTCACCGATTGTATTATGGGAATGTCATTTCCAAGAAATGATATATCATCATTATATAGGACAATCATTGTCAGTACACTCCCACTAACCTCCTTATATACACAAGAATCATTTTCGTTTAGAATTAAAACATATATCATTATGATTACATCAAAACTATAGTTCCAAGAACGCAATGCTTGCTTCAATCCATCAATGGATCAAATTAACTTGCAAACCTTGTTTGCTTGTTTAGGTACGATAAAACTGTCAGGATGTTGTAAACATCCTCCAAAAGGTTTTCGTTTAAGGAAAGCGGCTTTGACGTTCAGCTGCCATATTTCATAAATGAAACATGCAGCATTAGCAAGCATTATCCAAATGGATTTAATCATGGCAACAGGCAAAAGGTTTCGTCGTAATCGACACAATGTTGATAACGATACCTTTTCGCTACAAGTCTAGCTTTGTACGTTGGTATGTTGCCATCCATGTATGTCTTCCTTGAAGACTTATATAGTACCATTAGGCACAATGCCTTTCGGTACATCAACCAGTTTCCAAACTTGGTTGGTATACATGGAATCCATTTCGGATTTCATGACACTTTTCCATGAAATGAGTCGATACCTTGTATCACTTCCTCATACGTAGTCAGTTTGTCTTCCTCAATAAGATTGACATCTACATGAGGTAAGATCAGAAACCCATACCTCCTAGGTTGTTTTCTGACTCTCTCCGACTTACACGGTTCTTGTGTATTCGAAGAGTGTGTTACAGTTTCATCCCTGATGAACTGTTTGTGTTCCATTAGAAATCGGTGCCTGTAACAGTATTACTCCGATTTTCATCGAGTTTTACTTTCCTCCCACTTACCACTGTATATAGGTATTCCTTTTAGGAAAACCGCATGGCGAGAAACAATTACATTATTCTCTTGTGAGTTGTATAAGTACTATACTTTGGTTTCCCTAGGATAACCTACAAATTAGGCACTTATCCGATTTGGGTTCTAGTTTGGTATCATCCAAACATACGCCTAGCATTCCCAAATCTTCAGGAATGAGAAAACCCGGTTTCTTTCCTGTTCATATCTAATATGAAGTCTGTCAAACTGATTTTTATGGAACCTTATTCAAAATAAGTATTGCACTGTTTTAATGCGTATCCCTTGAAGGAAAATGGTGGCTCAGAGTGACTCATAATTAACCTTATCATGTCCAACAAAATTTGGTTTCTCCGTTTGGACACACCGCTCAATTGAGGTGTTCCGGGAGAAGTCCACTGTGAAAGAATACTATACTCTTTCAAATAGTCGAGAAGCTTATTGCTTAAGTATTTCCATCACAGTCCAATTGTAATGTTTTAATACTCTTGTCGATCTGTTTGTCTACTTCATGTCGAAACTCTTTGAATTTATCAAAAGTTTCCGATTCGTGTTTCAAAAGAAACACATAATCATAATGCGATGCCACGTCCGTAAAGGTTACGAAGTGTTCATATCCACCTCTAGCCTAGCTAGATATGGGCCCACTTATGTCACTATGAACGAGGGCTAACAGATCGGTGGCACTTGTACTTTTACCAAGTAAAAGGTGTCTTAGGCACTTTGCCTAATAAACTAGATTCGTAGACTTTATTTGATTAGAATCAAATCTGTCCTAATACCCACTCTTCGAAAGTATGGATATACGAGTTTTGTTTAATGCGTCCCAGACAACAATGCCACATATAAGTCTCAGGTTATTAATTCAGTTTGAGTTATTTATTTGTCATGTCATACGTTTGAGATTCATTTATATTCAAAATATAAATAATGTTATTCACATCTAATGTGTTTATCTCAATATCATATTTATAAAATAAAACACTTTAGTGTTCTAGAATATAAAGGTATACCCGCAAAGAGTTATACTCTGATATAGAGATAATGTTTCTAGTCAAACTAGTTACATTATAACAGTTTCTTAATTTAAGTACATACCCGAAGGGTAGTTCCTAAACTCAGGTTTCTACGGTTAAAACAGTGACTCTCGTCCCATTTCTGATTCGCAGATCAATCTCAACTAAAGTCAGTCTCCTGCTAATCAGCAGATTCTGCACATCAGTACATATTTTATGTACCACATCTAGTATAAAAAATCCAATTTTGAAACTAAGAGCGAACATGTTTATGACAAACATACTTGAAGTCGGAGCCTTGCCCCTCTTCAATTCCTTCACGTCTGCCTTGTCCATACGGCAGTCACGCTTCCAGTGACCCCGTTTGCCATAGTTTAGGCAGACATCTTGGGATATGTCCTTTGTCTTCCAAGAAGACTGTGATGATTTTGCCTTTGCCCCTTTTAGAAGCTCTGGCTCCGCCTCCTAGAGCATAGCCATCAACTCTCCAAGATCTTACTCTTGGTTCACAATGAACCTGCCCCAGCTTTCGGGTAGAGACTATAAGATCAAATCTTTGGTAGTCTCGGCCACGTAGGTAATGCCCAGCTAACCTAGCTGATCGATGTCAGCAATCATCTGCGACACCTAGTGCTCGACAGATGTACCCTCTGACATACACGAGCTAAAGAGGTTCTTATGCAATTTGTACTTCTAAGATCTAAGAATAGATCTATGAAGATCTTTAATTTCATCATCATGGTACAAGGATCTAATCCTTAATTCTGACGACGGAATTAAAGAGTCATTGCATTAAGCATAAAGGATTGAGCACTAAAGTTATCATCATATGAATCTTCCAAAGATCATGTTCTACTATTTGCTCAACTCCGGGCTTAGGCCCGAGATGTAATTCTATCAAATAGAATAACTTCTCAATTCCCAGGACTATCCTGAGGTTATATTCCCAATTGAAAATTAAAGCCGTTTAAAAATATTTTCACCCAGGTTTATGTTTTAAACACTAATCTTTCAGTTATCTTGATTGCTATAGTCCAACTATCCAATCAACGATTTTGGGTACTATTGAATATAATGATTACTATAGTCTAACTATATAATCAACTATAATTTGATTGGTTAAATTCAAATATATTGATTACTATAATCCAATTATATAATCAACTTTAAATTGAAGTAGTTTGAATACAGTCCAACTGTTTAATTAAAACAACGATTAAATATTAGTCCAACTAATATATATTTAAATTAATGACGAAAAATGAAATGAGCGCGTATTGGCAAGTATTCTAAACGAAATTGAAAATTTAATACTTGCCTCCCATTATTTTTCGGCGAGCCTCTAACCCTCTGTTGAGTACTCGGGAAACCTTGTTTCCTAATGGGCTAGGATCCCGTTAAATAACATACAAAATTGACTTTGGCCAACAAGCTGTATGATATTAATTAGGTAGATCTCTAAGATCAATTGGATCCCATCCAATTCCTAGATCCAGTAGGTGGACATCCAAGTCCGAAACATATATCTAATATATGCCAATATATCTGATATATTCCCTAACCTTTTTCCTCTGAATCAATTAAGCATTGGCTTTGGCACAACAAACTTAATGATTCCAGTTAAGCGGGACCCATTGACCTTGGAAAGCTTCGTAATCGATGTCGATGAACAAGAAGTGATCTTGACTTTGGCCAACAAATCACAACTTGGACAAGACATGCGATATGGAACAAAGCCTTCATGATTCAAACACATCCGCGATGGACAAAGGTCTTGACTTTGGCCAAAAAACCAGTGCCAATCTTGGATCTTGAGAATGAATCATTCAATGGAAGGAAAATCGCTTAATATTTATTAAGGGTTTTTCGCGTAATTGGCAACCAATTAATTATCTTTGATTAGGTCTCATCATACACCCTTAAACATGCATTCTAAAAGCATAATAAGACGCGATAAATAAATTAATAATGATATACGGATGGATATTTAAAACAACTTGTTCCTAGAACAAATCTTTCCATTTCCTCTCTCCCGCTAGCACAAATCTTCCTTCTACCCAATTACATAACACTTCTAAAGAAACCTCATTTACATTGAGAGGAATAGGTGAGAAGATAATTACAAAGAGTCAAGAGGAAATAGGCTGGACACGCAGGTCCAATTTAATAAATTCTAAATTTATTTCAACAATTTCCAAAATTGCCCTCACCCATCTAATATCCATCTGATATACATTATTCATACATCACATCCATGTATTCACACAAAGCATTTTATCAATCAATCTAATCAAATTAATTAATATGAAATTAATGACCATCCAAGTTCAAACAACGATTTGATTTGCGCGAGTCCAACTCGTTTAAGAATAAGTACTCAAAGTACGAATTCTTGAATTATATTTGTTGGGGCAGTTGTGGAACCCCTAGGGTCGGATCGGTGCCCCGAGCAGCGGAAATGGATCTAACCCATGGATATCAAGTATGGGAGTAATTTTAAATCATTTGATGAAATACTATATTCCATTACGAGTGTATAAGAAAAACCGGGACTGAATCAGAGTCCAAAAACTCCAAAACGATCAAAAACAAAATTACCGTGCCCGTACGTGAGTACGCGCGTGCTACAGTGTGCGCGACACTATAGCAATCAGGTCTTAATTTTTTTTTTGTTTCTTTTGCTCAGCTCACTAGAACACACTTTCCAGTGAGCTGATGCAATTAGGGTCTATTACCCTAATTGCTTTCGGTCTTCCCTAAACACTTAAAAAACACCCAAAAATAATTTTTAATTTCAAAACCAACATAAACACATGTTATAGAATAAAAATCTAATTTTTCAAAATATCAAATATTTTTCAAAAAACATAAATTTATTCTAAATACGCATTAGCGTAAATTTTGAATCCATTACACAAACCATTTTAGAATCCCAATTACGAAATATCCTGTGAACAACTCTAGTCCACCTAAAGGTGTTCAAGTGAATCTAGAATGGTAGCCATAGCTCTAAGCTTTAATCTAGAGTTCCAAACTCTAATTAATTGTTCCATGTCCAACATGAACATCATTGACCTAATTACAAGCATGTTGTGTTTATACTTCTAAAGTATCCTAACACAATTGATTAGCCTTATTCAACATTAAGTTATGTGATCATGCATCTAATACACAAATAAACATATCTTTGGAGAAGATCAAACATTGCCTAGTAAGCTTGATGCAAGATCCAATCTACTTCTCCTTGTTGAAATTATTGAAGAACCTCCAAGGTGTGCAAGCTTGACTTCAAGATCCAATCTTGTTTCCAATGCTTCCAAGCTTCACTTCAAGATCCAATCTTGATTTCTCCTAGATGAAATGTTGTAGAGACCTCACAAGCTTCTCTAAACACTCTCTAACTTAGGCTAATCTCTCAAGAATTTGCTTATGCTTGTATTTGAACTTGTAATTAAAACATTCCTAAAGCTTGTTATTTATAGAAAAACTTCGGCAATTTTTAATTAATAAAAGTTGTAATCAAATTTTAAGTGTGCTTAATCTAATTTGTCCAAATATGTATAATTAGGTGTGACTAATCTCCATTGTCTCCCACTTTAATTTAATACAATTAAATCAAGCCAAAGATTAGGAAATGGATTAGTTAAATGTTTGCCACCTTGATTTAATCCAATTAAAGCAAGCCAAAACCACCTATTATTACATACTTACAATTATCATAATATTCTCAAATGGTAGAGATAATTATGATTTTACAATTAAGCCATTGTCTAATTATTGAATTAATCCAACTAGGTCAAAGTAAATAATCAATGTTATCCAATAACACTTGATTATCTTAGTTGATAATTATAATATCGAATATTATATTTTATCAAAAATAATCGGCTACCCAAGTGCTCAAAGAGTACACTTCATATTGGGACTCTCTAAGTTCAGATACGTTCGTCATATAAGCCTAGCTAATATGTACGCAATTCGGCCACCTCTGAATTCGCGAAGAACACGAACGACCTTTCTGAACTATACAAGTCGAGGTCATCACATATGTTTAACAATCCCTCCGTCGTAGGCTATCCGAGTTGTGCTTAGGAAACATAGAATATACCGTCAAGTTTCCAAGACGCACATCTCATGTCGACATGTCCACGATTCTTTATAACTGATGTGATCCACCCTAGGTGATCGACTTTGGCCAAAGATTTAAGAATCGTGACTTTACTAACATGGATACCTAAACCCCTTATGGTACACATACGGGCCGACAGATCCTATCTTGCTTCGCACTTGATTACTGTGTGCATCGATCCACACCCAACGAACATCTAGAGGCCAGACCATGAAAGGTTTCTGACATACATGGCATCTAAGTGTGGGGGATCTCACACAAAATCAATGTTATCCTATAGTCAAAGGATTACATATGCTACTCGACTCGAGGAGATTCCTATTGACGATGGTGTGTACTTCCAACTATTAGGAGTCACCAATGAGTCATTCAATATTCACTCCAATGAATACCCACATGTCTATACGAGTTTCCAAAACTCATGGTACATCGCGTTAAACCATTGGAACTCCAATTCCAATATACGACATGTGCTAGACTTCTAGGTTATAGGAATTCGACCGTATTCTAAAACCAACGACTAGGAATATTTACTTTAAGAATAGTTTACACCTAGTGTCAAAACTATTCTAAGGTCGATGTCATTCTTAGCATAACGATACATCAATTTAATACGTGTATGACAATACCATAATAGGGTATGAAATGAAAAATATAGTTATTTTATTAATAAATAATAAAATGTACAATTCGGATTAGCACTCCAAGCACCAACTCCATCAAACACCCACTTTCTTAGTGCCAATCTGGATGGTACCCTAGTCCCATCTCCTCACATGTTTATTGAATAAATTAGGAGGTAAGGCCTTTGTAAGCGGGTCTGTTATGTTGTCTTGTCCTTGAACCTTTAAGACCACTATGTCTTTTCGTTCAATTATCTCTCTAATTACGCGATATTTCATTTCCACGTGTTTAGACTTGGAATGCGCCCTCGGCTCCTTAGCCTGCGCGATGGCTCCGTTATTATCACAGTATAATGGGATCGAATCCGCAATACTAGGCACAACGCCAAGTTCTGTGATAAAATTTCTAATCCAAACAGCTTCTTTAGCAGCTTCTGAAGCCGCTATAAATTCTGTCTTAGTGGTGGAATCAGCTGTTGAGCCTTGCTTTGTACAACGCCAACTAATTGCATCACCGTTAAGGGTAAATATGTATCCTGATGTAGATTTTCTATCATCTGGAGCTCCCTGGAAGTCGGAGTCTGTATAACCCTTAACTTGTAGCTCATCTTCTCCATATATCAGAAACTTATCATTGGTGCCTTTAAGATATTTTAGGATATGTTTCATGGCTGTCCAATGATCATTACCTGGATCAGATTGATATCGGCTGGTCACACTGATGTCAGGTCTAGTACATAACATAGCATATATTATACTTCCAATACAAGAAGCATATGGCAAGTTAGACATCCTAACTCTCTTTTCCTCAGTTTGAGGTGCCATTTTCTTCGAAAGATGTATGCCGTATCGGAAAGGTACATTTGTTGTCTTGGAGTTAGTAAAACTATACCTTTCTAATATTTTGTCTATGTACGTCGATTGTGACAAACCTATATGTTTCCTGACTCTATCTCGGTAGAGCCTTATACCTAGTATATAGGAAGCTTCACCCATATCTTTCATGGAGAAGTTCTTGCAAAGGTAGGCTTTCACACTTTGCATCATCCATATATCATTTCCTATGATAAGGATGTCATCTATATACAAGACTAGGAAAACTATCATGCTCTTACTAACTTTCTTATAAACACATGGTTCTTCATCATTTTTTATGAATCCAGATAATCTAATTATCTCATCAAAACGACGATTCCAGCATCGGGATGCATGTTTAAGTCCATAAATAGACTTTTGGAGCTTACAAACCAAGTTTGAAGTCTCGCTGGATATGAAACCCTCTGGTTGTTCCATATAGATATCTTCTTCAAGGAATCCATTTAGGAAAGTGGTTTTCACATCCATCTACCATATCTCATAGTCGTGACATGCAGCAATGGCTAAAAGAATCCTAAAGGATTTTAGCATGGCTACTGTTGAAAAAATTTCCTCATAGTCAATCCCAGGACGTTGAGTGTAACCTTTCGCTACCAGTCGGGCCTTAAAGGTTTCCACCTTTCCATCGGGCCCTCGCTTCCTTTTGTAAACCCATTTACAACCAATAGGTTTAACTCCTTCAGGAAGTTCAACTAAGTCCCAGACTTGATTGGCATGCATTGAATCCATTTCGGATTTCATGGCTTCCTGCCATTTTCCCGAATCGATATCCAATATCGCTTCATTATACGTAGTCGGATCTGTTTCCTCCAAGAGGAGAACATCAAAGCTAACATCAGATGTTAAAAATAGTCTCTCAGGAGGCCTTGATATTTTATTCGACTTATATAGAACCTGTGTTGTAGATCCTTCACCTAGTTGGATCTCTAGTTCCATCTCAGGTTCCTTAATGTTGGGATCAAACTCATCAAGTTTAATCTCTCTACAATTCCCACTTTTTCTCAAAAATTACTTTTCAAGAAAAGTTGTAAAGCGAACAATAAATACATTTCGTTGTTCAAAATCGTAGAATTGATATCCCATGGAATTATCAGGATATCCAATGAACCTATATTTATACCCCTTGGGTGCTAGTTTATCCCGCTGCGCAATTCTAACGTATGCAGGACAACCCCAAATCTTTAAATGCTTAAGACTTGGATTTCTACCGAACCATATCTGATAGGGGGTCATAGAAACAGCTTTCGATGGAACCATATTAAGTATGTAGGCAGCAGTTTGTAAAGCGTAACCCCAAAGGAAATAAGGAAGATCTGTATAGCTCATCATGGATCGCACCATATCCAATAAAGTATGATTTCTACGCTCAGACACTTCATTGTGTTGAGGTGTTCCTGGTGGGCTATATTGGGCGAGAATTCCATTCTCCCTTAAATAATTTTTGAATTCTTCACGCATGTATTCACCTCATCGATCTGATCTAAGGCATTTGATAAATTTACTGGTTTGTTTTTCTACTTCGTTTCGGAATATTTTGAACTTGTCAAATGTTTCCGACTTTGTTTCATCAGATAGACATATCCATATCTAGACTTGTCATCAGTGAAAGACACAAAGTATGTGGAACCATCATGAGCGGCATGCATGATTAATGGACCACACACATCACTGTGTATTAGCTCCAGTAAATCTCCAGCACGGTGTCCAACACTTTGAAATAGGGCCTTTGTCATCTTTCCTTGGATACATGACTCACAAATCGGATAAGGATCTAAGGTAAGATTTTCAATCAAACCATCATTTACAAATTTGGATAGACGTCTAACATCTATATGGCCCAATCTCATATGCCATAATTCAATATTATTTAGTTCAGACTTCCTACTTGTATTTTTCTCTATATTAAAGACATCTCTACATGTTTCCAAAACATAATGACCGTTTGATAAAGAACATTCACATTTTAATAAATTTTCTTTATCATACAAACATAAAGTTTCATCCTTAATGTTTATTTTATATCCCTCTTTATCTAATATAGGCAGTGATATTATTTGTCTGATAAGTGAGGGAACATAATAACAGTCATGCAATCTAATTTACATCTATTTGGAAGATCTAGAACAAAGTTTATATGGCCTTGACATCCAATGTCTCGCCATTGCCAACTCTAAGCTGGATCTCCCCTTATTCAGTCTTCGTTTAACCCTCATTTCCTGCAGGGAATTGCAAATATGAGTGGGAATGCCAGTGTCTAAACCCATCCACTATTTGCATCTAAGGCTAATGAGATGTCAATAATTGGAAAAAATACAAAGCGTACATGAGGGTCCTATTTTAAGCTCTGGACAATCCTTCTTTCAGTGACCAGACTTCTTGCATTGTAGACATTGATCACGAGCTACTTTCGATTTTGCTCCTTTGCGCTTCTTGGAGTTTTTCTTTGATATCTTCTTCGTCTCCATCTTAATTTTCTTTGACTTCCCAGAAGTCTTTGAAGAGCCAGCTCCACCATGGAGATACAATGTGGGGTTGCCTTTCTTCAAATCTTGCTCCGCCGTGCGTAGCATGTTATGAAGTTCTTCGTATGTGGCTTGCATCAAATGCATATGGAAATTCAATACAAAACCAGCATAAGAACCATGCAAAGAAGTCATAATCAAATTAAGGCCTACCATTTCATCAAACACAATGCCCTGTCATTCAAGATATCGAATTTGGTCAATCATGTTCAAAACATGAGTGCTGACAGCTCCTCCCTCCTTGAGTTCAACACGGAATAGTTCCTTAGACCTTCGATAAAGTTCCATCTCTTGATTTACATTGAACAACTCCTTGAGTGTTCGCATGATGCTCCAAGCATCTGGTTATACTTGCGTCTCAGCAAATCTGGAACCATCGATCCCAAGATGTAGGATTTCACCTTCAGGTTATCATCCTTCCATCTATCAAAAGTTTCTCGCTCTTCTGGAGTGGAGTCAGGATCGATATCAACAGGCAGTGGATTGATCGTGACATAAGTCAACTTTTCATACTCCAAGACAAGGCGTATGTTCATTTCCCATTCGAAATAGTTCTCGGCTCCTTTTAGCTTATTGGAATCCAAAAGTTTCATCAATGGATTAGCGGCAGCCATCTACAAGACAACATTTTTTAGTAGTAGCAAAACAATTTTCATTTCAAAAATGATAACACTAATTGATTATGGAATTTTAAAAATATCAGTGCCCTCCCACTACTTTCCGTAATCTCCCTTAACGGAAAAATAGAAATATCAAAATTTCATAATGGGAAGTGGATCATATGACATTTACTCCAGCCTCACACTAATGACGATATTGGCCTTTGTAAACTCATTAGGTAGACCTTCAAGGTCAATCACTTCATGTGACTCCTGGTTTGGTCCTAAACCATTTCTTATCCTCACACTAATGACGATATTGGATTAAGACATGTTCTAGGTGTATACTTGTCAATGTGCACTAATGAGCTTCGTATGTACACCCTCACACACTAATGACGATATTGGGTGACTACGTTAACTCATCACGCTACATCTAATGTGTTTTACCGGAGCGACCTAAGTTCCGAGCACTTATACCCTCACACTAATGACGAGATATTGGATATAAGTAGTAAGAACCCATTCATCTCCATATTGACAAGACGGACCATCCAATAATGCTCCAACATTATTAATACTATTACTTAAAAGTAATCACCTAATCACGGGAGATTTATGACAATCAAGTCATTAACTTTATTAGGTCAAAATTTTAATTTAAAACATGCAATACATATCCAATATGTCATATGCATAATTAAATAAAAATTACTATGGCATAGATTCAAAACATGTGTTGTGTGGTTAAGCCTTTGCTCTGATACCATTCTGTTGGGGCAGTTGAGGAACCCCTAGGGTCGGATCGGTGCCCCGAGCATCGGAAATGGGTCTACCCATGGATATAAAGTATGGGTGTAATTTTAAATCATTTGATGAAATACTATATTCCATTACGAGCGTATAGGAAAAAACTGGGACTGAATCGGAGTCCGGAAACTCCAAAACGAACAAAAACAAAATTACAGTGCCCGTACGTGAGTACGCGCGTACTACAGTGTACTCGCAGTGCGCGCTACAGTGCGTGCGGCACCGTAGCAATCAGGTCTTAATTTTTTTTTTTGTTTTGTTTCTTTTGCTCAGCTCACTGGAACACACTTTCCAGTGAGCTGATGCAATTAAGGTCTATTACCCTAATTGCTTCCGGTCTTCCCTAAACACTTAAAAAACACCCAAAAATAATTTTTAATTTCAAAACCAACATAAACACATGTTATAGAATAAAAATCTAAATTTTCAAAATATCAAATATTCTTCCAAAAACATAAATTTATTCTAAATACGCATTAGCGTAAATTTTGAATCCATTACACAAGCCATTTTAGAATCTCAATTACGAAATGTCCCGTGACAATTCTAGTCCACATAAAGGTGGTCAAGTGAATCTAGAATGGTAGCCATAGCTCTAAGTTTTAATCTAGAGTTCCAAACTCTAATTAATTATTCCATGTCCAACATGAACATCTTTGACCTAATTACAAGCATGTTGTGTTTATACTTCTAAAGTATCCTAACACAATTGATTAGCCTTATTCAACATTAAGTTATGTGATCATGCATCTAATACACAAATAAACATATCTTTGGAGAAGATCAAACATTACCTAGTAAGCTTGATGCAAGATCCAATCTACTTCTCCTTGTTGAAATTATTGAAGAACCTCCAGGTGTTGTAAGCTTGACTTCAAGATCCAATCTTGTTTCCAATGCTTCCAAGCTTCACTTCAAGATCCAATCTTGATTTCTCCTAGATGAAATGTTGTAGAGACCT
This sequence comes from Zanthoxylum bungeanum, assembly GCA_019454045.1. NCBI lineage: Eukaryota > Viridiplantae > Streptophyta > Magnoliopsida > Sapindales > Rutaceae > Zanthoxylum > Zanthoxylum bungeanum. Next base: position 16,513 of record SKCR01037854.1, on the reverse strand, counting down.
CACAAGCTTCTTTAAACACTTCTCTAACTTAGGTTAATCTCTCAAGAATTGCTTATGCTTGTATTTGAACTTGTAATTAAAACCTTCCTAAAGCTTGTTACTTATAGCAAAACTTAGACAATTTTAATTAATAAAAGTTGTAATCAACTTTTAAGTGTGTGCTTAATCTAATTGTCCAAATATGTATAATTAGGTGTGACTAATCTCCATTGTCTCCCACTTTAATTTAATACAATTAAATCAAGCCAAAGATTAGGAAATGGATTAGTTAAATGTTTGCCACCTTGATTTAATCCAATTAAAGCAAGCCAAAACCACATATTATTACATACTTACAATTATCATACAAATGGTTAGAGATAATTATGATTTTACAATTAAGCCATTGTGTAATTATTGAATTAATACAATTAGGTCAAAGTAAATAATCAATGTTATCCAATAACAATTGATTATCTTAGTTGATAATTATAATATCGAATATTATATTTTATCAAAAATAATCGGTTACCCAAGTGCTCAACGAGTACACTTCATATTGGGACTCTCTAAGTTCAGATACGTTCGTCATATAAGCCTAGCTAATATGTACGCAATTCGGCCACCTCCGAATTCGCGAAGAACACGAACGACCTTTCTGAACTATACAAGTCGAGGTCATCACATATATTCAACAATCCCTCCGTCGTAGGCTATCCGAGTTGTGCTTAGGAAACATAGAATATACCGTCAAGTTTCCAATACGCACATCTCTTGTTGACATGTCCACGATTCTTCATAACTGATGCGATCCACCCTAGGTGATCGACTTTGGCCAAATATTTAAGAATCGTGACTTTACTAACATGGATACCTAAACCCCTTATGGTACACATACGGGCCGACAGATCCTATCTTGCTTCGTACTTGATTACTGTGTGCATCGGTCCACACCCAACGAACATCTAGAGGCCAGACCATGAAAGGTTTCTGACATACATGACATCTAAGTGTGGAGGATCTCACACAAAATCAATGATATCCTATAGTCAAAGGATTACATATGCTATACGCTACTCGACTGGTGTGTACTTCCAACTATTAGGAATCACCAATGAGTCATTCAATATTCGCTCCAACGAATACCCACATGTCTATACGAGTTTCCAAAATTCATGGTACATCACGTTAAACCATTGGAACTCCAATTCCAATATACGACATGTGCTAGTCTTCTAGGTTATAGGAATTCGACCGTATTCCAAAACCAATGACAAGGAATATTTACTTTAAGAATTGTTTACACCTAGTGTCAAAACTATTCTAAGGTCGATGTCATTCTTAGCATAACGATACATCAATTTAATACGCGTAATGACAATACCATTAATAGGGTATGAAATGAAAAATATAGTTATTTTATTAATAAATAATAAAATGTACAATTCGAATTGGCACTCCAAGCACCAACTCCATCAATATTAAACTACAATATTAAATCCAATTTAATTTGTATTCAATACTAATTCTTTATTTAATTCTAAATTAAATAATTACACTTTATTAATGAGCCTTTGCGACTTAGATTCTAAATCTAATCTTTACGGGTCTCAAAGCCCAATTAACATCAAATGTCAATTTAATTAAAGTCCAATGGGCTTTTAATTAATTTATAAGGCATGGACTTTGGAACCAAAGCCCAATAAGGAATCACCTTTTTGCCAAAAATCAATTTAGGCCCATTAGGCCCAATTAAAATATTAAAGGCCTTTTATTATATTTGGACTTTATGGAAATGGTTTTAGGCCCAATTGGATCCAACCAATTTACCTAAACCAAACTTGGCCCAACCAAGCCCATTAAGCCCAAATACTACTTTATTAGCCCAATTCCAAATTTAGCCCAACCAATTTAATCACAATATTCCAAATATCACAATTAAATTATTTAAAGTGTATTAGCCATAATTAATTAGTCAAATTAACATTTCCAAAATACCAATTTACTCAATTAATTTTTCTTGTTATCATCAACACATGTCCAACATTATTGAATCAAAAATCATCGCATTTCATGCTTTATAGGTCACAGCAATTTGGGGTTTTATAAATCGATTTCAATTTCAATCCAATTAAATCATTAATCAATTATCCCAAGTCTTTAAACTCATCCAATGATCAAAAGAACAAAAAATACCATGACATTAGGGCACTACACACATTCGGCCAAGCCAAATTTTTGGGGAAAAAATAATCCAATTCAATTTTCATCAAATTGATCATGCATAACTCAAAGTTATCATCATTCAAGCATACTCAATCAATCAATTTTATCAAATCATGCTCAAATCAATTTTACCCAAATTTTACCCTAATTCAATTTCATGATTAATCAAGGCTCTGATACCATTGTTGGGTTTTATAGGTCAAACCAAGATCATATTAAGCATATAAACGTGTGAATACATCAAAGTAAAGTTGTGGAAATACTCACTTTGATCGGCTTTTGGATGCGACGAACACAAAAAAAATTATGCTCTCTTGAAGCTCTCGGCCATGCCTCCATTTGTGTGCTCCAAGCTCCAAGCTTTGTGAATGGATTCCATGCTCATGAATAGGTTTCCCTATCACCTTTGTAGGACTCCTTTAGTGTGCTAGCACCTTGGAAATTTTGCCACAAAATTTCCCTTTAGTTTCATCTTGTTCTCGGCCAAGCCAAGAAATTAGAGAGAAAATGGCAAGAATGCCGTGAGAGAGAGAGAGAAGAAGATGAGTTGTGTGTTGTATATTTTTGATTTCAAAAACCAAGTCAAATGATATACCAAAATTAATTAAAAATGGTATTTGTCATTCAATCCATCTCACTTGAGTGTTTGGTAAGCAACCATCAACTTCCATCAACCAAAAGGTGATGTGATACACAAGTGATGTGACTTGTGGGCCCCACTTGATTCAAAATGCGAGTGGTCCCGCAAACACTCCCGGGCACGGATTCGCTAATTCCGAATTAATGAATTTTCTGTTGCGACGTAATTAAATCAAATTTAATTAAATAATTATGCCTAGCAAAATTACTATTCACGTCGCTAGCGAATTAATTCTAAATTAACTCGTTCGCCCGAATAAAAATCTAATTTTAATTCCGTGTTGAAATCTAATTTCGTTTAATATATCGAATATATTATTTTATCGATTAATTCCAAATTAATCGTTCTCTCTCTTTAAATAATATTTTATCCCAGATAAAATATCTCCGTAATTAATCCTAGATTAATTTTCTCTCTCTTATAATTAATCCTAGATTAATTATATCCGAGTCATACGTCATCGGTGAATCTTCGGGAAGCGACCCATGAGATCCCTAGATATGTTGGCAGTAAATCCGGTCGTCGGACTATCCGAACACGTATGTACCTAGTACTACGTTTTTATCGATTTACAAGACCTGGTTGGCTTCTAGCAAAGCACCGTGCCTACCCAATTCTCCAGAAATATTCTTAAAGGAATATGTAATATGTATCAGGCATAGTATACGTAGTATTGTGTATTACGATCCAGTATCGGATGTCACATTCTAGGCCTGGGGCTGGAATTGTGTCTGCCCCGTACGGAGCACATATCGGATCTCTGGTAACTAATCTCTATAATCGGATAAACATGACCTAGTCATATTATCCCGATAGCTGCAGCATATAATAGCACCGATTCTGTATCCTACGTGTCCATCATCTCCATATGACTGAAGTGATACTTCCATTTTGACATCACACCCAATACACTACGATTCTCAATATACCCAGAAGAGGCGTACACAGAACCTGTTAAATCCTCGGACGACCAAAACCAAAGTATATTGATTGTCGCAAGTATTAGCGATGTAAGTCTCAGGTTAAGACCAAATACACCTACCCTGATTCGGACTTCCATAGACACAAAGTCATACTACCAATGGAATTCCGAGGGGTCTATCCAGAGCGAAGCTGTTTCTGTACCATCGGTAAACACAAACTCCTATTACACTTGCATGAGTATCCAATACCCAAATATATGAGAACTATGTCGTTATACTCCCATAACATGCACAAGTGCAATACTAGTTTATTCCACATTATCGATGTCCAATCTCGATAATACTACGACTAGGGATATTTTAATGATTAAACCTTCATGGATTGATACTGTCTCATATCTTATCAATCCGGAACTAATCATATGGACTTTTATCATTTATATATCCCGGTAATCTAATTACAAATGATAAAAGAACAATTTCCTTTGTCACATAGTTAATTTGTACAACAACACAATGTTCTGTACAAATAGTGATGCTATGGGTCATAATTGTCGAACAAGTGGGTCTAACCCAATGATATCAGGGATAGGTATATTTTAAAAATATTTTAATGATAACTACATTCTGATACGAGTCCGTAGGAAAAAAAGGGACCAAATTAGAGTTCGAATGCTCCGGAACAGAAAAAGTGAAGTTTTAGTATTCATCGGCTCTCGTTGTCGCGACGCGGAAGTTGGGAGTCATGACGCTCCAAAGTGCGAGAGCAACTATGAGCATTCTGACGTCGCGACGCGCAAGGATGAGAGTCGCGACCCTGGGAGGTCTGATGCTCAGTGTCGCGATGCTGGAAGGTCTGTATCGCGACGCTCCCCTTGGCAGTGAGCATTTTTCAACTTCAAACCAATCCTAAACATTTCCAATTTTCTCTTATAATTTCAATACACCTTAAAACCAATTTTAACATCAAAACCAACCACAACACATGTTATACAACTAACATACATGTATTTTGAATACATATATGCATTTGTTTGAATCAAAACACAAACCAATTTAGAATCCCACTATGAAATATCTTATGAAAAATTCTACCTCACCCAAAAGTGGTCAAATGATTCTAGAATAGTAGCCATTGCTCTAAGCTTTAATCTAGAGTTTCAAATTCTAATTAATTGTTTCATGTCCAACATGAACATCTTTGACCTAATTAACAAGCATATTTTGTTTATAATTCCAAAGCATCATAACAGAATCTATTAGCTTTATTTTAACTTCAAACCATGTAATCATGCATCCAATACATAATTCATCACTATATGTCTCACTAATGAAAAACTCACTAATGAAGAACACAGCTTAAGAGAAGTTCAAATGTACCTAGTAAGCTTGATGCAAGATCCAATCTACTTCTCCTTTGTTGAAATGATTGTTCCAAGGATTAGCAAGCTTGACTCCAAGATCCAATCTTGATTCCAATGCAAGCAAACTTCACTCCAAGATCCAATATTGATTCCTCATTGTTGAAATATTGTAGATATCTTCTAAAGCTTCTCTAAACATTTATCTTCTCTAAGCTAATTTCTCCAAGAATTGCTTGTATTAACTTTCTTAAGCTTGATTTAAACCATTGCTCAAGCTTGCTATTTATAGCAAAACTTAGGCAATTTTTAATTAATAAAAGTTTTAATCAACTTTTATATGGGCTTAATCTAATTGTTCCAAATATATATAATTAGGTATGACTAATCTCCATTGTCTACCACTTTGATTTAATCCAATTAAATCAAGACAAGGATTAGGAAATAGATTAGTTAAATGTTTGCCACTCTGATTTAATCCAATTAACTCAAGCCAAAAACACATATAATTACATACTTGAAATTACTATTATATTTTCAAATTGTGGAGATAATTATGAAATTATGACAAAACCCTTGTGTAAATATTGAATTAATCCAATTAAGTCAAAGTAAATAATCAATCTTATCCAATAACACTTGATTATCTTAGGTGATAATTATAATATCGAATATTATCATTTATCAAAATAATCGGCTACCCAAGTGCTCAACGGGTACACTTCATATTGGGACTCTCTAAGTTCAAACACGTTCGTCATATAAGTCTAGCTAATATATATGTAATTCGGCCACCTCCGAATTCGCGATGAACACGAACGACCTTTCTGAACTATACAAGTCGAGGTCATCATATATGTTTAACAACCCCTCCGTCGTAGGCTATCTGAGTTGTGCTTAGGAAACATAGAACACATCTCATGTCGACATGTCCATATGCTATCCACCTTAGGTGATCGAATTTGGCCAAAGTATTAAGAATCGTGACTTACTTACATGGATACCTAAATCCCTTATGGTACATATACGGGCTGGCGGATTCTATCTTGATTCACACTTGATCAACGAGTGCATCGGTCCACACTCAATGAACATCTAGAGGCTGACCATGAAAAATTTCTAACATACATGGCATCAAAATGTGGAGGATCTCATAAAAAATCATTGCTATCCTATAGTCAAAGGATCACATATGCTACTCGACTCGATGAGATTCCTATTGACGGTGGTGTGTACTTCCAACTATTAAGAATTACCTGCGAGTCATTCAGTATTCGGTCCAACCAATACCCACACATTTATACGAGCTTCCAAAGCTCATAGTATATCGAGTTTAAACCACTGGAACTCTAATTCCAATATACGATATGTGCTAGTCTTATATGTTATATGAATTCGACCGTATTCCAAAACCAACGACTAAGAATATTTACTTTAAGAATAATTTACAATAATAATAGTTATCCCAATGTTGGACCACTCAGTGTCCAGTATTATTACAAGACTATTCTAAGATCAATGTCATTCTTAGCATATTTATACATCAATCTAATATGCATAATGACAATACCATTAATAAGGTATGAAATGAAAATATAATTATTTTATTAATAAATAATAAAATGTATAATACATTATTCGGATTGGCACTCCAAGCACCAACTCCAACAGTGACCTCAGAGGTAGTAGCAACAATTGGAATTGCTATCTTGGAGGGCTAGCTAGGTCTTGGGAGATGAGTGGGGCACTGTTCAATGGAATGGCCAAACAGCTTTCAGTAGAAACAATCCACCATAGTGGGACATTGAGAGGCAATATGACCTTCTTTTTTTTTGCATTTGTGACATTCGGTAAGACTGCATTCATTCAGAGTATGATCAAATTTGTTACAGGTACCATAAAATTTGCTTCCATATTTTGAGAAATTTTTCTCGGCGGCGGCAAGCACAACATCATCGCGAGATGGCTTAAGTAAGCCGATGAGAGTTTCATCAGACAATAATCGAGAGACAATAGCTTCAAATGTAGGGAGAGGAGATTAATGTAATAAAAAGGCTTTGCAAGATTCAAAATCATCAATAAAGGCCATAAGAAACTGAATCAACCTAATATTATCATGGTGGATGGTATATTTAGCTGCATCAACAACACAACCCATCGATGGTTCGGAGAGAGCAAGTTGATCCTAAACAGATTCCATTATAGCCAAAAAACTAGTAATAGAGTGACTGCGTTCTTGTTTCAAGTTATGTAACTCTTCTCAAAACTGATACTGGTTAGAGAGAGCAAAAGTAATGTATCTCGTAGAAAACAGATCTCATACATCTTTGGTAGTTTCATAGCGGCCAAACTGATGGTGAATGGAAGTAACTGGGGTATTCTGAAACCAGGTCAGGATCTGGTGATTTTTGTCGATCCTCAAGACAATCAACAAACTTGTCATCAGGCTCATCAGGTTTCTATTGAGGAGGTTTAACATCGCTAGTAACATAACGCCATAACTTTCGACCTTTGAGAAAACTACGCATTCTTTGAACCCAGAGACGGTAGTTCAGATCTTGGAGGATGGTAAGAATGGGTTGCATAACATCAAATTTTTCCATTGAAAAATGACTGGATGGGCGTCGGATGATGGGGATGATGTTGGTGGCGTGAGTGGTGGCCAGAGTAGCTGGAATAGGTGGCGATAAGAGTTGATTGTGGTGGCTAAGGTTTGAGAGTAAGAACTAGGTTTTGAAAATTAGAATTGGGTGTTTGGACACAAGAATAAGGGTATCTAGAAGGGAGATAAGACCTGTTTGGAGACAGGGACAAGGAAATATCTAGAGATCGGAACTCAGGCGTCTGATACCATGTTACAAATAGGAACCGAAATAGGAGAGCTGAAGAAAAATATACTAGTTTTCTTGATTTCAATATGAATTACAAATTACATTTATATAGGCATTACAAAAGAATTAATATTAATTACATATCAACTAACAACTAACATTAATATCATATCTATCAATATGCTTAAAGCATCTAGCTTTGAGGATGGAAGCCACTAGTGAGCTTGGCTGCTGGATACACCCCCAGCCCTGTTTAGCTATAGTCTGGTTGAAACACTGAAACATACAAAACCGCAAACCCCCCCCCCCCCCCCCACCCCCATCGTCATTTTTTCCCCTAAATCTTATCATATAAACCTCAAGTTATTTTAAAACACTCATAGTATATGTTGGGATTATTTGAACAACGGCCTTAATAAACTCGTCTTTCACCCTTGCTGAAAAGTAATCTACTCTACCAATTTTTTAACTTATATTAAACACTCTTAGCTTTATCTCTGAAAATCATCTCTTCTTGCTTATACTAATCATAGAGGAGAGGCCAAGGTATTTATCATGATGGGTGGTTGTATTGAATTCCATAACAAGCCTCAAGATATTTATCTTAATTGAAAGAATTTTTACTAGTATTCATTGCATATGGCATCTACCCATTTATCCAAAATAACGGATAAAACTATTTATTTTATCTATTACATCAAAAGTTCATAATAACTTCTTTTGTACGTATAAGAAAATAATTAAACAAAATAAAAGATGAAAGAATTTAATCAAAATGAAGTAATTGTGTATTTATTCAAATTTAAAAAAATGTGTATAAATGAAAGAAGAGTATTAAATTGAATCTATTCATTTCACATATCATTACTCCACTTGTCCCCATACACAAACTCAATACATGCTTTGACTTATTCTTTTATTGCAAGTGTCAAATAAATTTAGAGATATAATCTAAATGAGACATAACGGTGGACAAATGTAAACTTTATTCTGAGTCAAGTGAGTGTCCATTCAGAAAATCTGTTCCTGATGTAGCATTGAGCATCATCTCAAAGGCCTTTTCAATGCATGACTTCAACTTTTGGGAATCTATGAACCCTTCTTCTGCCATTACAGAAACCCTCAGCTTTCCCATGTAGCTCACAATTGTCACCCAAAGAGACTGCAAATCAGGGGTAAGTTTGTGAATGCTATTTAATTAATATTTTTAAATTTATTATCAAGAATTTTTAAATAATTTTAACATTAAAAAAATATTTTTAATGTGATTTTAAATATTTCCAAATAGACACTAATTCATCAAAAATTAAGCATAAGTGAACTCTTTTTGTCACCTGAGGAGCACAAGTCACCATGAAGTATAAGCCATTTTTTCCACCGGTCCTATCACGTTTGTAATGGCCATACTCGAATTCCTCAGCGTGCTACGAATATATCTAGCCGCTGCCTGCAATACAAGTTCAAATAAAATTGATAATTTAATTAAATGAAGTTCAATATTTAATCAGTATTAGATATATTAATAACTTCTAATAAAATTTTAATATTAGAGCATGAAAAAAATACGACTCCCATAGGCAAAAACAATTAATATATTGTACATAACGGTGACAAAATAAAACTCAAAATTATTTAGTTTTGATTTTTGGTTTTTTTTCATATGAAACAATTATACATCTTCCCTGCAGTTTTTATTTTCACTAGTTACCCACGTATAGTCTTCATAATACATAGTTAATTATCTTATGATGTCATAACTTTCACTTAACAACTCATCTAGATCATAGAATATCACTTCATATTATGATTGACTGAAAATCTCGAATCTCAATCAATATTTGGGATTTTGTACCATTATGTATGGGATTCGGGATAAAAAAAATATCTTAAATAAAAATTTTTGAATATGATTCGGGACCTTCTACCATTTATATATATATATACACACACTAATAAAAGTTGAAAAATGTAAGCGGGAAGTGTCAATTATACTTACTTCAGGGCCTCTAAATTTTCTGATAATCTCCAAAAGTCGGCCAGTTAGGTAAGTGCCTAATTTGACAAGAGTTCTGTTGTTGAATTTATTCCAGTCACTCTCTTTGACAAAATTTGGTCTCACTCCCTTCACCTCGATCATATCGAATAGATCTTTGCAGCGTAAATAATCTATCATATGAGGCCTCCAGATGGAGTAATTAGTTGTTGTCAGCTTTATCATGGCACTAAAAGATGAATCTTCCATTTCTATTTTATGTTTAAAGTTTAAAATAAAAATATTCTAAAATCGAGGCTGAGTTTCATAAATCGGAGGTCACCGTTACGTTCGGAACGATCGTAAATGATGGATTTGACTATTCATTAGTCCAAATCTGTTACATGGATCGATTTATAAATTTCTGAAACTTGCGTGGTCAAATTATAAAATTCAGAGACTTTAAGAGGCTCAATGAAATTTATGAGGTATACTGACGTGGTAGACACGTGTTTGCTGACATGGTAGAAAATGGGATCGATTTGCTGATGTGGCATCAGACGTGTCAGACTCATTACTGACATGGCTGCTGACTCTGCGCTGACGTGGCGATGACTGTGCGTTTACATGACAGATGACTCAGCACCTACGTGTTGCTGATTGTGCGCTAATGTGTACTGACTGTGCGCTGACATGTCTGACACGTCAGCATCTTTAACGTTCAGACGTACGTGCAGCGCGTTCTGAGAGTGGAACCCACGAGCGCTCTTATGCCCGACGCGTATGGCGTGTGCATCACCATCTGATCTTTGTTTGATCACCGAAACCTATCACCACACTAGTCTCGATATGAACAAACTGATGGTATGCTCCAAACTAATTTTTGAGAACTTTTTCGAAACCGAATTTTTCGAACCGAGTTCCATTCTTCTTCTTTTCGACCCTCAACGTGTAACCAAAGCTCTGATACTACTTGTTGTGATTCTCTGATCACTGAAAAATGTTTATTTGAAGAAAAATAAATACTCTATATTATTACTTGAATAGAATTTACAAGTATTACAAAACTTGTATAAAAAAACTCACATACTAACTACACTCTCTAAGCTCCTTACTTGGAACTTCTTGTTAGAGATATGGGTGTGCATTAATCGGTTTTAATCGATTAACCGAACCGTTCCGACCCATTTTTTTTATTATGGTTTGGTTAATTCGGTTAAATCGGTTATTGCGGTTAAAATTTTTAACATTTTCGGTTATTCGGTTCGGTTACGGTTATGAGATTCGTATAACCGAACCGACCGATTAACCGAAATTAAACCATATATATATATATATATATTAGCGCGTGCGAATCCCTTAATTTTTTAGAGTTAAGATAGTCTGCATGTAAACTCTCAATTGATTGTAGTTATATTGATTTGATAATACTACCCGTCAATAAAATTGATAAAATTCAAATGACAAGCTGCATTAACAGCTTGGTTTTGACTCTTTTTAATTTCTCTCAAGAATTTAAAGGTAAAAATAGATAAAATTTCAGATGTGTAGATTTTGCATCGTGGTGGATTCGTGACCCTTAAAATTTCTAACATGGCAGGTTTTGGAAGGAAATCTGAGGCCGTGACAATCATCGAGGGTTTAAAAAATATTTCTCTCGCATGTAAATAAATATAGATATATTTAATCAAATGTTATTTAGAATCGGTATTTTTATAATCGGATATGTGATCGAATTAGTGATCCAAAAAATTTAATGCGTCAGTGGTTCGATTGGTTGAAACGTTCCGAAAAAATCTGTAGAACCGACCTACATCATATATAATTTTACTAATTAAAAATTATAAAAAAATATTAAATTTTAATTTATTGGATTGGTTAATAACCGAATTAACCATAACCGACCGAAATATAATGGTTAATTGGTTAATGGTTATGTGTCATAAATTGGTTAAATCGGTAACACTTTTATTTAACCGAAAATTTCGGTTACGGTTAAAAAATCAATGATTAACCGACCGAACCGACCGATGCACACCCCTAGTTAGGGATGGTTTGAGTTCTCAAATGAGCTCCCTATATATAGTGAAACTCAAGCTCTCTATTACAACAAACTAATAAATGCATCAAGTAAACTTGGAGCTTTGCTTCATAAGTTAAGGAAAAAACAAGCACTCCTAGAAAGCTTGCACTAAGAAATTAAACAAAGGAGATTCTCCACCTAAAATAGGTTTGGTGATTTGCACCATTATCAAAAGATAAGTAATTGCTTTTGACAATGGTGACTATACTTTTGACAATGCATGGAGATGGCAGCTGGATTTTACAATAATCATCACTTCGTGCTTATAATAATCATAGAGGAGAGGCCAAGGTATTTATCATGATGGGTGGTTGTATTGAATTCCATAACAATTCTCATGCATACTAATCTCTAAACACACCATAAAGATATGTTAATTGAAAGAATTTTTACTCGTATTCATTACATTTGGCATCTACCCATTTATCCCAAATAGCGGATAAAACTATTTATTTGATTTATTACATCAAAAGTTCATAATACCTTATTTTATACGTATAAGAAAATAATTAAACAAAATAAAAGATGAGAGAATTTAATCAAAATGAAGTAATTGTGTTTTTATTCAAATTTAAAAAAATGTGTATAAATAAAAGAAGAGTATTATTTCGAATCTAAAATATAGAACCTGTATTGGGCTCGGGTAAATTAAATTGAATCTATTCTTTTCATATATCATTACTCCACTTGTCCCCATACACAAACTCAATACATCCTTTGACTTATTGTTTTCACTGCAAGTGTCAAACAAATTTAGAGATATAATATAAATGAGACATAATGGTGGACCGAATGTAAACTTTATTCTGAGGCAAGCGAGTGTCTATTCAGAGAATTTGTTCCTGATGTAGCATTGAGCATCATCTCAAATGCATTTTCAATGCATGACTTCAATTTGTGGGAATCTATGAACCCATCTTCTGCCACTACAGAAACCCTCAGCTTTCCCATGTAGCTCACAATTGTCACCGAAAGAGACTGCAAATCAAGCGGCAGTTTGTGAATGTTATTTAACTAGTATTTTTAAATTTATTATCAAGAAATTTCAAATAATTAAACATAAGGATCACAAATTTGATCTCTTTTTGTCACCTGAGGAGCACAAGTCACCACGAAGTATAAGCCTTTAATTGGATGATTAGCCAAAGCCATTTTTTCCACTGGTCCTATCACGTTTGTAATGGCCATACTCGAATTCCTCAGCGTGCTACGAATATATTTGGCCGCAGCCTGCAATACAAGTTCAAATAAAATTGATAATTTAATTAAATGAAGTTCCATATTCAATCAGTATTTGATATATTAATAAATAACTTCTAATAAAATTTTAATATTAGGGCATGAAAAAGATATGACTCCCATGGGCAACAGAAATTAATATTTGAAGGTGACAAAATAGTACTCAATTATACTTACTTCAGGGCCTCTAAATTTTCTGATAATCTCCAAAAGTCGACCGGTTAGGTAAGTGCCTAAAGAAATTTTCTTGGAATTCATGATTTGTCTTGCTTTGACGACAAAATGGAGTGGGTTCAAAGACCAATCATGAATTAACTCAGGAATTGATACATGTAGGAAAGCAAAGTAATTGCCCCATGGTGCCTTAGCATCAGGTTTGACCATATCCTTCACTGACTCGTAGCTTCTAAAAACCCTAGTGTTGAGCAACACCAATGTTGTAGAATTTGCTTTGCCTGAGCCCTGCTTCATTTTTTCCATGTATAATCGTGTTCCCAAGAATATTATTCCGGCCATAACGTCATTAATAGTCTGTAACCAAGCAAATTAATTGAATTCATTAAAAACATTGGGGGAAAAGTCATATCCAATATATAAAACTTGAGCTACAAACGCAATATGGAAAATAATTTTGATGTAACGGCCTCCAAAGGCATAGTCAGATTGATAAAAATAAACGCTTTCAAAATATAACGTCTGGGTTGGATTCTAGAGAAGTTAAATAGAAAAATATCAGTTTTACCCTTATTTTTATGATAGATAACTAGAAAAAAAAAAAAAAAAAAAAAAATTAATTGATGAACATGGATATAGACATTGATTGAGACACATTCATGCTTTTGTCATAGACCACCCATTAGTTTAATGTCCTAATGCACAATAAATGAAAGATTGAAATCGTGATATTAACTTCATAATGGGATTAGTTATTTGTCTGCTTCCTATTCCACAATTTTCATGCCATAAATTTCAATAGCTTAATGATCAAGAAAAATGTGACTGGCGATGCAATAATGGGAACACAATCTAAATCAAAATATTGTCAAGGTACCTACTGCAGATAATTTATTTAGTAGTTGGGAAGGTATTGTCAAAGCAGGCATAAATCATAATAATATTGTCTCTAGTAGAAGGATATTTTTGGGTGTGTTAAAAGGAATATTATTATGTAAATATTATTAATGAAATATTTTCTATTTATTATGGAATCAATCTTTAAGATATGATTCTTAGAATCCTTAGGTTTTATATTTTTATAATGTTTCCATTATTAATAGTAGTTCTTTCTTATTTCAAATTTTTATGTAACCTATATAAAGGCTCATATCATTGTAAATTAATATAGAGTGAATTCAAAACTTTCTTTCATTATCTAACATGGTATCAGACACAAGATTTTCACTTTTCTAGTTTCACTCTCTCTTATTCTTATTGACGCGTGAGGGATCACAACTACCATCGTGACCCTCACACGCCACCTTGCCCACCGTCACCGCTACCTTCACTCGACCACCCTCTATTGCTGAAATTTTCCAATTCACAAAACCCAAATTCCTCAAAATAACCTGGACTTCATGGTCATTGCTTTAGATCTTACCAATATTCAAACCTAAGACTACTGTGACTATTTGACTTCGTTTTATTTTTTCTTTATTTTTTCTTTTTTCCTGTCAATTTTCTTCCTGATTTTTCGTCCTCTCTTATTTCTGGTTTTTCTCTCTTCTTTTGTGTTTTCAACTCTCTGGCGGGATTTCGCTCTCTCTCTGGCTTCGGCACTCTCGTGCTTCGGCTCTCTCAGGCTTCAACACTCTTTTGGGCTTCGACTCCCCCTTCGGGCTTTGTAGGTTAAAGCTCTCAGGCTTTGGCACCCTCTTGGGCTTCGACACCCCCTTCGGGTTTCGTAGGTTAAATCTTTCAGGTTTCGGCTCCCCCTTCGGGCTTCGTAGGTTAAAGCTCCCTTTTGGGCTTCGGCTCCCCCCTTCGGGCTTCGTAGGTTAAAGCTCATCAATTATCTCAAGGTTTACCGTCTCCAAGTTTCAAGATTTCCAGTTTCAGAACTCTGCTCTCTTATTTCAAGATGCAACCTCAAACTTGTTCCTTCGTTACCAGCTTGAGTTTGAGGGGGGTGTTAAGGAAATATTATTGTTAAGGAAATATTATTATGGAAATATTATTAAGGAAATATTATCTATTTATTATGAAATCAATCTCCATGATATGATTCCTAAAATCCTTAGGTTTTATAATTTTATTATGTTTCCATTATTAGTATTAGTTCTTTCTTATTTTGGTTTTTTATGTAGCCCATATAAAGGCTCATATCATTGTAAATTAATATATAGTGAATTCAATACTTTCTTTCATTATCTAACAGGGTGAGTTTGATATGTTGTATTTGATTATATTGGATTATACTAAATAATAATTTAGTGAAAATTTAATATATAATTATGTTTTGCATATATAGACATGCCCTTTAGATTCATTCATGAGCTAGCCCTTTAAATAAGATTATACTCTCCCTCAAAAATTACTTTGAACGATCATATTTAAAATATATAAAAAAAAACAAATATTTTAATAAAAAAACAAATAATTGAATTTAAAATTTAATAATAATAAAATAACATAAATTTTGTTTTTTTATTTAACATTTAATATATAAAAAATTATAAGATATATTATTTTATTTATTGTAAACATTTAAAGTTAGTTTTTGGCTATTATAATCAAAAGGTATAATAAAAAAATAATGGTCTATATGACCATTTATGAAATTAAAGAGGCCTGTGTATGAAAATTTAAGTAGACTTTCGTAATGTAGTTTGCTTTTCCCTTTAAATAATTCTTTTAGCACACATTACGCTTATATTTGAGCTTTTACAAGGTAAAATTCACTTAGGAAAGATGGCTAGAAAATATTAAAAAAAGAAAAAATAAAAAAATAAAGTTCAAATTCAAAGATGATAAATTTGTAGTTTGGGGAATACTTTGCTACCTCTTTTAAATTCATTTTTACCACTTATAAAAATTAAAACTACTTAATATTATATTTCATCATTATGGTTAAATTTTTTTTTAAAAAAACACATACATTGTTGAGGGCTGGATACAACTTATACAAATTAATTTGTTTGTAAAAATGTAGCATTTATTCTTCATACTTTTTTTTTTTTTTTTTACTGTTTTAACACCCGGATGAATTTATTAAATTAGTTTGGGATTTTGGACGATTTTTATATAAAAAAAATCAAATCAA
>SKCR01037853.1:0-73847 GCA_019454045.1 Zanthoxylum bungeanum | reverse complement strand
CGTGCTAGCTTTTTACGTAAGGTAAAACCATCTTATGACAATAAATGGCTTCACCTTTCGTGGCACTTGCCCGATGACATCTTCTGTTGATCTTTACTTGTAGCCTTTTGGCTTTTCTTCTAGGAGGGCTTGTCCTCTCTAGTTGCCTGGGGTATGCCCCTTTGCTATTTGTATAGTTTTCTTTTGGTTATAATACTTACCCTATCCAAAAAAAGAAAGAAATGTTATAATATATAGTACAATGAAGGAAACCCTAATAAGTGTGAAAATACCATAACACCCTAACTTACTAACTAGTGGCTATTTAAAGGCTATGTTCTTAATAGTCATTTAACAACCTAGACAGCTTTCCAAGAAAGTCCAAAGTAATAGAAACTTAATCAAAAACTTTGCCAAGAAATTCAATAAAAGAAAAACAACAAAATCACAAAAATCCAACAAAGGTGCCTATAAGTCAACAAATGTGACAATTGTTCCCAAAATGTCTAAAGTTGTCTCCTTGCACCAAAAGCTCCTAAATTTCGTGGCCTTCATGTAACTAGGCCCAAATTATGTGTCTCAAACCCATTAAGTCTTGTCTTGGCTGAATTTTTAGTGTCGAACTTGATTCGGTTTGATTCGTCAAAACTGCTTCTATATTGGGCTTGCGTCATTCTCATATATTTCAATCCGGTTCTTTAGGTTTGAAAGTTCTCTTGGACTTGAAGATTGAATACAAATTAACCCACAATAAGCCTAATTGAACTCTGTCGTCGAGGACCCTCTGGGGGTACCCTGGATCATATCAGGTAGGGTCCCGTCCTTGGAAGAGTGTAGTCTTATTCTGTATCTTGGTTCAATACCTCTTAGTGGGTTGTGATAGTACGAGAGGCGACTATCGTTTATTGCACATCATCGAGGGAATTCGATGTGGTCACGATCCCTCCCTCGTTATCTTAGCCGAGACGCTTCATGGTTTAGACGGGATAAAGCACCATCCTATAAGCCAATTTCTCGGGAGTCCCATTGTTTTGCAGGTTCGTTCTTATCTTTTGCCTAAGATGTCCTTTCGGATTTTCAACTTAGCGGATTGCTCTATCTTACCTGAGTTGCCTTTTCTGGTTTTCAACCTAGTGAGCTAAAATTATTTTCTCTTTTTTTTTTAGATTTGTCCTCATTCTCGAGGCTCTTTGCTCGTCCTCATTCCCGAGGTTGTTCTAATCCTCTCCATTTTTGGAGTTTTTCATCCTCATTCATGAGGTTGCTCTACTTCTCTCCATTCTCGGAGTTCTTCTCCTAGATCTCCTGACCTTGGTCCAACATCTAAGAAACAAAAGATGTGATTTGTAATTACTTGACTCTAATCTTTCCCGGTTAGTTGGGATTTATGCAATCTATGAACATCTTGAGTATTTGTTTCAATAAAGGCGTTTGCATTACTTCTTAGTACATATGTAGGAAATAATGAACTGCATTGCAAGGATACCTCTGTCGCTAACTGTTCCTCATGGATTTTACAATTAACCATTTTTCTTGATCACTCATGCTCTATATTTTGCTTGGGCCGTCCTTTGTGGATTTTCAACCCAACGAGCCTTTTTCTCTCTTTTTTTTAATTTTTTTTATTTTTTTATGCAAGTATTGTTTTAGCCCGTTCGCGTTGATGGGCTCGGTGAACTCGTTCCCTTCCAAATCTGACAGTCTCACTCCCCATTCCCCATTACCTTTTTGACTAGGTAGGGCCCTTCCCAATTGGGCCTGAACTTTCCCCTTGGGTCCATTATCAATGGCTTCGACTGCTTGAGCACTAAATCACCTTCTTTGATCTTGGTGCGACGCTTCTTCTTGTTGAACGCCCTGGCCAACCTTTTCTGGTATAGCTGCATGTGGTACAAGGCCTTTATCCTTTTCTCATCCAATAATGCTAGCTGTTCGAACCTCTGCGAGGCCCATTCGTGTTCAGGAAATCCTGCCTCTGCTAGTACCCGTATTGATTGTATCTCTATTTCCACTAGTAACACTGCCTCCATCCCGTAAACCAAAGCATAGGGTGGCTCTCTCGTTGCCGTTCTCACCGAAGTTCTATATCCCCACAGGGCATACGACAGTTTGTCAGCCCAATCTTTATAACTTTGTGTCATCTTAGCTAGTTTTTTCTTTATGGTTTTGTTGGCCGCCTCCACCGCCCCATTAGCCTGTGGCCTGTAAGGTGATGATTTGTGATGCCTTATCCCGTACTCCTACAACATCACCTTTGTTTCTCCCTAAATTGGACTCTATTGTCCGTCACTATGTGATATGGCATTCCGTATCGACATACTATATTACGGGCTATGAACTTGGCCATCTACTTCGTCGTAACATTACGGAATGACTCGGCTTCCACCCATTTCAAAAAATAGTCTACCGCCACTATTATGAAGTGGTGTCCATTTGATGCATGTGGCCTGATTTCTTCAATCATGTCAATACCCCATATTGAGAAAGGCCATGGTTCTGACAGTCCGTTCAATTTCGTAGGTGACAAATGGTTCAAGTTACTGTGTGCCTGACAATCGTGACAGTGCTTCACCAGCTTTGCGCAGTCAGCTTCCATGGTCGACCAGTAAAATCCCTGTCTCACTATCTTGCGAGACAAATTCAATCCATTCATGTGCGGTCCACATACCCTAGTGTGCACCTCTTCCATCACCTTCTGAGCCTCTTATTTTCTTAAATATTTCAGCTGGATGTCGTTGGCTTGTCTCTTGTACAACTTTCCCCTCAAACTCATATACTGGGGAGTCAATTTCTGAATGGATATTCTATCTTTCTTGCCGGCTCCTTCTGGGAATTCCCCACGTTCTAAATACTGTAGAATGTCGTAGTACCACGGCTTCCCATCGTCGACTTCTACTTCCAAGATTCTCTCTATCTCATAACTGGGTTTGCTAGCTATTGTCAGCACAAGGGGTCTCATTACCAGTTTTTCTGGGTTTTCCCAAGCAGCTAGGGTGGCTAGTGCATTTGCCATTTGGTTCTCTTCTCATGGCAAGTGCTGTAATTTACAGTCGGGGATAGCATGTGCCAACTTCCTGAGATGGAGTAGGTAGGGTCTCAATCGGTCTTCCTTCAATTCCCATTCCCCTCGCATATGTTGAACTACCAATATCGAGTGTCCATAAACTTCTACGTCCCTAGCACCTAGGGCTATCAATGCTTTCAGTCCAAAGACACATGCTTCATATTCGGCCATGTTGTTGGTTACTCCGAACGTCAACCTTTTGGCCATAGGTAGGGTTTCTCCTTAGGGGGTTACTATCACAATTCCTATTCCAGCTCCTTTGTAATTCTTCGCCCCGTCAAAATACATTTTCCACCCCTGAACCGTTATGGCTTGAACCTCCTCGTCTGGGAATTTGAACTTATACCGATCTCCTTATGCATCAAGTCGTGGAATAATGTAATGGCCATTCGTTGATAAGTGGCTCCCGCATTCTTAAGTCCAAACGGCATTACCTTTTTTTTTTGGATAAAGTAAACGGCATCACCTTGTAATAATATATATACCCTACTCAGTGATGAAGGTAGTCTTATACGTGTCTTCTTCGGCCATGAAGACCTGGTTATATCCTGAGAATCCATCAGCGAACGAGTACATATCAGATAAAGTCGCGCTATCAACCAACACGTCTATTTGGGGTAGGGGAAAATCATCCTTTGGGCAAGCTTTGTTGAGGTCCCTATAATCCACGCACATTCTGACCTTTCCATCCTTCTTCGGTACCGGCACAATGTTGGCTAACCACTCGGGGTACTTCACCACTTTTAAGAACCCCACATCTATCTGCTTCTTGACTTCTTCCCTAACCTTTTCGGCTCATTCTGGCTTCATTCTTCGGAGCTTCTATTTTACTGGTCTCATGTTCGGATAAGTTGGTATCATGTGCTGAGCAATACCCCTGTCCATTCCTGGCATGTCTTCATAGGACCAGGCGAATACCTTTGCATATTTTATTAATATTCTCTCTAATTTTTTTCGCTCATCAGAGGTAACCTCACTTGCAATTGAGATTTCCTTGGGGTTTTCACATGTACTAAGATTAAATACATTTGTCTTTGTTGAGTCAATGTCAAATATGTTCATGTCATGCATGTTATGATGCAGACTAAATAGGAAAAGACTCGAACAAGTAAGCAAAATCAATGTCCTTATTATTAATAAATGCAAGATTACAATCAAATAAGTGAGGAAAATAAACATCTTCGTCATTTACAGCCTTGTCTTCTTTCGTCTTCTTGCTTTCTTCGAGCGTCAGATTCTCCAACTGCAGTAGTTCTTCTTCCCATTTACTTTCCTCTTTTGCAACTTCCTCTACCTGTGGTTCTTTGCCCATCACATCCTTGAAGTTTTCGAATCCCGGTACCATGATCCCATTGACTTCTACGAGTTCAAGCTCTCCTTGATATCATGTGGCTTTCACAAAGTATTCCATCAACTTTATCCTTTTTTTCTTAGTCTTCGGCTCATTCCCATCGGATTTATACCCCAATCCTCTCTTAGTGGTATGTCCCTTAAAATCTGGCAGTGCTCTTATTCCCTGGCCTCTAGCACTCTAACTTGTGCCCGACTCATATTTCATTCTTTCCATGATTATAGCCACTTTAGGGTCCAGTCATTCTTCAAAGTTTGCCGCCACTTGGAACCTTGTGAAAGGCTGTATATCTAAAGCAGCCACAACATTGTCTACTTCAGCCCTAATGGTGACGACTTCCTCTCCATGCAGAAACTTAATAACCTGGTGCAAAGTGGATGGCACGCCCCCAAGTCTATGAAACCATGGCCTCCCCAATAACAGAGCAAATGTAGCTAGGATATCAAGCACTGTGAACTCCACCTCATCTTCTATCGGGCTCACTTTGACTACTATGACGAAAGTACCTTCGACTCCCCATTTCCTATCGTCAAATGCTTTGATAGTCATACTGGAGGGGCTTAAATCCGTTGTCTGCATACCCAACCTCGACAGAATCTTCAAAGGGCACACATTGATAGATGAGCAATCATCCACTAAATGAATAGCGGCTTGTTGTGATTCCTCCCCTCCATCGGGAGCTCTTCTTCAAAGAATGTTATCATCTGCCTATCCTCTTTCTGTACCGACCCTACGAACATTCTCGGGTTTGCATCTTCAGGTACCATGACTTTGGTATTTTTGTAATTTAGCCTTTAGGGGCATTATTATCTTTATGCCTTTAGGGTTTCTCTTTGTAACACTATTTAAACTTTCTTTCTTTTTCTTTTTGGGACAATCAACGAAATTTGTAAACACAAAAGCTTAAAGCTTTTTGGCTATGGCCGAATTCTTTGTAACCACTCTCACTAGTCTCACCCAAGGTGGTGTTTCCCTTCGCTCTCTCTTTGTCACGCTCAAGTTGCAACTTAACCTGATCTTCATGGACTTGTGCAGGTGTAAGTGGGTATAATGTAATGGATTTTCCCTTATGCTGAAAAGAGTACTTATTCTTGAACCCATCATGAATAACCTTCTTATCAAACTGCCACGGTCTACCCAAAAGAATATATCCTGCATGCATCGGTATCACATCACATAGGACATCATCTGTGTATGGCCCAATGGTAAAGCTCAACAATACCTGCTTTGTCACACTTATTTCCCCACAATCATTTAACCACTGAAACTTGCAAGGCTTCGAGTGTCTCAAGCAACTCAACCCCAATAGCTCAATCAAAGCTGTTCTAGCAACATTAGTACAACTGCCCCCATCGATGATCATACTACACCCATTTCCATTCACACGACACCTAGTACGGAATATGTTCTCCGTCTGCTGCACACTCTCATCCTCTACGACATATGCACTCAAAGCACGCTTGACAACTAAGGATAAGTTATTCAGCGGGTATGCAACACCCTCATGGTCACTAGTATCCTCCAACTCTAGCATCTCCTCCTCAACCTCACTATCGGTAAAGTACATCTCTCCACTCTTTTTATCAATCACTAAGGTGCGCCTATTGGGACATTGTGAAGCATAGTGTCCCATGCCCAAACATTTGAAACACTTTACATCCTTAGTTCTAGTAGCTGAACCCTCAGGTTTTGGTCTAGTTTTGCTCGGTTCTGCAGCCTCTTTACCCTTGGCACTAGGTTCGGCCCTAGGCTTATTACAGCCTCCACTGAACTCGCCTCTAGGCTTGCCAAAGCCTCTATCTCGCTTCTCATTCAGAACTCATTTTCCCTTCCATGCAGAAGTAGTCTGAGTACCAAATCTGGATGTTGACCTTTTCTTGAGTTGTCTTTCTACCTTGATAGCCATGTGAAGCATATCCTCCAAATCAACATAGTGATGCAACTCCACCATGTTTGCAATCTCTCTATTCAAGCCCCCTAGAAACCGTGCCATAGTAGCTTCTGCATCCTCAACTACATTTGCCCTGATCATGGCAACTTCCATCTCGGTTTAATAGTCCTAAACTCTCTTGGTCCCCTGATACAGATGTTGTAGTTTCTGATACAATTCCCTATAGTAATGGCTGGGTATAAATCTATTTCTTATGAGACCTCTAAGTTCTGCCCATGTCTGAACCGGTCTCTCATAATTTCTCCTCTAAATAGAGACAAACTGATCCCACCAAATCATAGCATAATCGGTAAACTCAATTGCTGCCAGATTGATCTTCTTCTCGTCTGAGTAGTGATGACAGCTGAAAATCAATTCTATTTTCTTTTCCCATTCTAAATAAGCTTCAGGATCATTCTTGCCGTGGAATGTTGGTATCTTGATCTTGATGCTACCTAGATCACATCTACATCTCCTCGTCTACCATATCCCCTCCTATCATAATCCCTTCTTATGGCATCAAATGCACCTCTATCATCAAATCATCTATCCCTCCTATCATTCCTCCTATCAAACCTCCTATTAGGTCTCCTATCATGCCCAGGCTGAAATCTCTCCTCCACATCATCAAGACCATCTGAATCATCGAACTCATTTTCAGCTTCCTTTTCATCTGGTGGTACATACTGTGGTGGTACACGTCGAGGTGGCACATTATGAGGTGGTGGTATATTCTGAGGTGGTGGTATATACTGGGGTGGTGGTGCTCTGGGACCGCTACCAGTTTGAATACTCTTTACACTCTTGGTCAATCTCTCCAAAGCAGCATTCATGTTCTCCATTATATGTATAAATTTCCTATCCCAAGCCTCAAGCTTTTCATCAGTGGTTAGACCTGCCATCTCAACACTAAACAAACAGATTAGAAATAATAAGAAAGTAAAGCAAATATGTAAATCCTCACAATCTCACGTGTTTACACTCGAATGATATCACTCCACTCGTGTTTGCACTGTATTGGCTTTTACCTGATACTGTGCTCACAATCACATGCTGATTTTCAGGGTCTGATTTTAGAGGCTTTTGGTCAGGGTCTGATTTTAGAGGCTTTTGGTCAGGGTCTGATTTCAGAGGCTAATGGTAAGTGTCTGATTTCATAGGTTAATTTTCAGGGTCTGATTTTAGAGGCTACTAGTCAGGGTCTGATTTCAGAGGTTACTTTTCAGATTTTGATTTTCAGAGGCTAATCTTCAGGGTCTGATTTCAGAGTCAGATTTCAAAGGCTATGTTTTTAGAGTCTGATTTCAGAGTTTGAGTTTCAGGGTCTGAATTCAGAGTCTGATTTTAGAGGTTAAGTTTTAGAGTCTGATTTCAAAGGCTAAGTTTCAGTGTCTGATTTCAGAGTCTGAATCTGATGGTTTATTTTCTTTTTCTTTTGCACTTCACTAGGGTTTTAGAAACAAGTCACACAGCCGCCAAAGAACATGCTTATTTCTTCAACATATGCTAAAGAACAGAATGTGTATGACGGATTTATATGAGGAACACAACAAAAACCTAGAACTGGAAAATGATAAAAGATGAACTGATATGCAGAACACAACAAAACGAAAACAGAAACAAGATCCAACAAGAACTTAAATGTAAATAACAAAGAACGAAAATAAAAACAGAATCAAACAAAAAAGAAAAGATAGGAAAAATCAGACCTTGGAACCCTGAGCTCTGATACCAAATGACAAGAAACCCACTTGGATTCGAAATCCAAGCAAACTCCAAGCAACGGACAGAACCCCAAGAACCGCGAATTTGATTTTTTAGGAACAAAACCCTTCAAAGGCCACAAAGAACTTGCCCTTGAGAACCTTTAAGATGAATCCTTGTAGTATTTTGCTAGCAATGGAGACGCCACTAAGTTTGCCAAAACTTAGATAAGTCGATTCAAACTTGAAAAGGGGAATCCTTCCCTTATAAGAATTCGGCCATAGCCAAAGCTTTAAGGTTTTGAGTTTTACAAATTTCGTTGATTCCTTAAAATGAAAAAGAAAGAAAGCTTAAATAGTGTTACAAAGAGAAACCCTAAAGGCATAAAGACAACAATGCCCCTAAAGGCTAAATTATAAAAATACCAAAGTCTTCAAGTCTTCAAAGGCCTGTGAAGCTTCATTCAAAACTGATTTGGGCCAAGTGAAGTGGCTTTGGGCCCTCTCTATTGAAGCCCATATACGTCTCTATTTGTTTGTTGCAATCGGCCATAAAACTCTGAACTAATCCCGCCATTGCTTCTCTGAGTCTTTTGGTCTTCTGCCTCGTAATTGGACTTTCTGGTACTTGTAATGGGTCTTTTGCTTTGTTATCGGCCTGGATCATGTCACAAAGCTTGTAGTTGCTCAGTAATTTTGGTGATGTTGGTCTCCAATTGATCCATGCGGGAACCTTTGTTGTCTGACGCATCCATGCTTGCTAACCTTTTCTTGAAAAGTCTTCCTTCTTCTCTAACCCAATGGATATCTATGATGGCTTTTAAGATAAGGGGTCAGCATGATGTGTGTATGCATGTGATGCATAAGATGCATGTGGTTATCAAAACAGCATATACCCTTCCGACCTTATTCCTCCCACACCCGTGGTAAGTCCATGTATGCCCTAGGTATGGCTCATTTTATGCACCAATGTGGGGTACACAAAATCATTATCTCCTATGCTACATGGGTGAACCTTGGCTACCTCAGTCCCTTTTCATCAGTAAAAGACAAAAACCGCCCATTTACAAGATTGATTAAGCCTACTATGGGGATCGTGCCATTGTTTAGAAATGACGAATTGGGACCTCGGTAATCACGGTTGTGGTGGAGATGACTTGGAGATATCCAAAAGTATAAAAATATGCCATAACAAGGTGTACCCTTCCTGGATGAAAGCCAGTACGGATATCAGACTCATGCATCTGGCATATTTGGATCATGTTTGGACCTTCTAAGCCCATCAAGGTTTTCATACAAGTTGGCCCGTTATCATTTTAAAGCGTTCAATCAAATTATCGCGAGGTTAAACTTGTCCCAGTTGAAAAGGCCCAACAGGTTTACACTTTTGTGATAAGGTGGCTAAATAACTTCAAATGATAGGGGGCCCAAACACAAGGTGGCCTATTGACAAGAAACCCACTTGGATTCGAAATCCAAGCAAACCCCAAGCAACGGACAGAACCCCAAGAACCGCGAATATGATTTTGTAGAAACAAAACCCTTCCAAGGCCACAAAGAAGACCCACAAAGAACTTGCCCTTGAGAACCTTTAAGATGAATCCTTGTAGTGTTTTGCTAGCAATGGAGACGCCACTAAGTTTGCCAAAACTTAGATAAGTCGATTCAAACTTGAACAGGGGAATCCCTCCCTTACAAGAATTCGGCCATAGCCAAAGCTTTAAGCTTTTGAGTTTTATAAATTTCGTTGATTGTTTTTGCAAATGAAAAAGAAAGAAAGCTTAAATAGTGATACAAAAGAAACCCTAAAGGCATAAAGACAACAATGCCCCTAAATACGAAATTACAAAAATACCAAGTCTTTAAGTCTTCAAATGCCTATGAAGCTTTATTCTAAACTGATTTGGGCCAAGTGAAATGGCTTTGGGCCCTTTCCATCGAAGCCTACATGCGTCTCTATTTGTTTGTTGCAGTCGGCCATAAAACTCTAAGCTAATCCCGCCATTGCTTCTCTGAGTCTTTTGGTCCTCTGCCTCGTAATTGGCCCTTCTGATACTTGTAATGGGTCTTTTGCTTTGTTGTCGTCCTGGATCATGTCACCTATCGTTACTTTGAAAACTTTTGGCCCAATCATCATAAGATACAAACTCGTCCTTGTTTAAGTGGCCCAACAAGTTCGTATCCTATGACGAGAAGCCCAAATGGATCCAAATGATAATGAGCCCAAACACAAGCATGTGGGTAGCCTCTATAGGACACATAACTATGGTTTCTATGTGGCCTTACAAGGGTATGGATAAGGCTCTCATCGGCAAAGGGTTGCATACAACTAGGTCTCCCCACTCAAGGGTTCGAGCGACCAAGTGAGCACGCCTTTTTTATACCCTAGGGTACGTACCAGCGAGTGATGGTTATCATCACATAACGATCCACAACCTTAAGTGAAAGCGACTTCACGATATATGACGCCATCGGGGATAAGAAGGGTATGCAAAATATATGAGACTTGGTTAACCAAAGCCACAGACACTACAAGGCATTATTTTGGGGCTGATTCTCTCTCCCCAATGGAGTCGCCATCTGTAGGAGCGAAGCGGGGTTTACCGCTATGCCTATGATGCTCGGCGACCACGACACTGTTAGGCTCGCAACCCGTAGAGAGTACGGATTAGCCCGCGGGGAACTAAACCGGAGAATAAAAGAATCGCTACCCAGTGTGAACTGGGAAAGATTTAAGGCCCTCACCCACCCCTCGCAAGGGAAGACCTTAAACCATTGGGTTCGAAATGGTCCCTTACTTATGCCAGTATAATGGATGGCACGTGGAGGTGTATCCCAAGTATAGACCGCACTACCATCCATTTCGAGTCGGCTACGGAATTTATGTCTGGGTTTCCATCTGATATACTGCAAGGGATAATAATATACATAATCATCAATGCAATGTAAACGGACATAAAAAATAGACATGAAAACATATAACGATGCATATACGTATAATCATCAACATGAGCAAAAAATAAACAAAATAAAAGGTGAAATAATAAAACAACAATAAAAGTGAATAAATAAATAAAAAAGGATAAATAACGAAATGCCAAAGAAAGAAAAATGCGATTATAAATTTAGCCATCTTTGATGTAGGTTATTTGTATACCCGGCTGGATGTATTTCATGTCCAACCAGGCATGCAGTGTCCGGAACTATAAAATAATATATGGTAAGGGTGCCCTCAGGTCTTACCTTTTAAGTTTCTTTATCGGAAGTGCGTTAGGCCGTCACCGGAAGGATTGCTGGTTCGCTGGTTGCTAATTCTGGTTGATGGTTCGCTGTTTTCTGGTTACTAGTTCACAGCTTTTTGGCTTGCTGTGTGCGCTGTTTCTGGTCATTGTTTGCACTACTTCTGGTCACCTTTTGTGCTGCTTCTGCTATTTCGGTTTCTGGTTGTTGTTTCACGGGTTTCTGCTTCTGCTATTTTGGTTTCTGGTTGTTGTTTTTTTTTTGGTTTTTTGGCTAGTTGTTTTCGGTTATTTTGGCTAGTTTTTTTCGGTGATTCTAGTTCGTTGTTTCAGTTATTCTAGTGGTTGTTTTTTAGGTGGTTGGCTGGTTGTTTGGGTCTCGATTTTCCTGTTGTTTTTTTCAGTGATTTTTCTGGTTGTTTTGGTCTCGGTTTTCTTGTTGTTTTCTCTCTTCTTTTTCGTTCGGTCTCCTAGGGTTTTTTTTCTCTCTATTTGCCGCCACCAGAAGAAGAAAAAGTGATATGATCCAGGGTACCCTCTAGAGGGTCCTCAACGAAAGAGTTCAATTGGGCTTATTGTGGGTTAATTTGTATTCAATCTTCAAGTCCAGACAAATTTCAAACCTAAATGACAAGAAACCCACTTGGATTCGAAATCCAAGCAAACCCCAAGCAACGGACAGAACCCCAAGAACCGCGAATATGATTTTGTAGAAACAAAACCCTTCCAAGGCCACAAAGAAGACCCACAAAGAGCTTGCCCTTGAGAACCTTTAAGATGAATCCTTGTAGTGTTTTGCTAGCAATGGAGACGCCACTAAGTTTACCAAAACTTAGATAAGTCGATTCAACTTGAAAAGGGGAATCCCTCCCTTACAAGAATTCGGCCATAGCCAAAGCATTAAGCTTTTAAGTTTTTATAATTTTCGTTGGTTACCTTCAAATGAAGAAGAAAGTAAGCTTAAATAGTGTTACAAAAAGAAACCCTAAAGGCATAAAGACAACAATGCCCCTAAAAATGAAATTACACAAATATCAAGTTTTTAAGTCTTCAAATGCTTAGGAAGCTTTATTCTAAACTGATTTGGGCCAAGTGAAATGGTTTTGGGCCCTTTCCATCGAAGCCCACATGCATCTCTATTTGTTTGTTGCAGTCGGCCATAAAACTCTGAACTAATCCCGCCATTGCTTCTCTGAGTCTTTTGGTCCTCTACCTCGTAATTGGCCCTTCTGGTACTTGTAATGCGTCCTTTGGTTTGTTGTCGGCCTGGATCATGTCATCCCCTCCCTCTTGAAAAGGATTCGACCTCGAATCTGTACCTGCATCAAAAGGAGTTAAGTCAGAAACATTAAATGTAGCGGACACATTATACTTACCTTGTAAATCCAACTTGTATGCATTGTCATTAATCTGTTCCAAAACTTGAAATGGACCATCCCCTCTCGGTTGTAGCTTAGATTTACGTTGTTCAGGAAATCTCTCCTTGCGCATGTGTACCCAAACCCAATCTCTAGGCTGAAACCCACACGCTTTCTTCCCTTATTAGCATAAGAAGCATATTGCTCATTATTTCGTTGTATTTGCTCTCTTGCTTTCTCATGTATGTGCTTCACCAAATCGGCTTTCCTTTTTCCATCTAGCCCCACATGCTCATCAACAGGCAAAGGTAACAATCCAATGGAGTGAGTGGCTGAAAACCATAAACAATTTCAAAAGGTGAAAATGATGTAGAATAATGAATGCTACGATTATATGCAAACTCAATAAATGGCAAACAATCTTCCCAACTCTTCAAATTCTTGCCAACTATAGTGCGCAATAATTGAGATAAAGTCCTATTAACTACCTCTGTTTGTCCATCAGTCTGTGGATGACATGTGGTAGAATAAAATAGTTTGGTGCCTAGTTTAGCCCACAACACCTTCCAAAAATGGCTAAGGAACTTAACATCTCTATCAGATACAATACTCCTAGGTATACCATGGAGTCGCACTATGTCTCTGAAAAATAAATCTGCAATGTTTGTAGCATCATCAGTTTTTATGACATGCAATGAAATGAGCCATTTTACTAAACCTATCAACTACAACAAAGATTGAATCTCTACCCCTCTTTGTCCTAGGCAAACCTAACACAAAATCCATCGATATATCAACCCAGGGTTCACTAGGTACAGGCAAAGGAGTATACAAACCATGTGGCATTAATTTAGATTTAGCATGCTTACATGTTAGACACTTATCACAAATACGCTCAACATCACGTTTCATTTTAGGCCAATAAAAGTGCTCATGTAAAATAGCTAAAGTCTTAGTAATCCCAAAATACCCCATCAAACCTCCCCCATGCGCTTCCTTCACAAGCAACTCACGCATACTACAAGCAGGAACACACAACCTGTTCGCTTTAAATAAGAATCCGTCATGAATGTAAAACTTTCCAAAAGATGACTTTGCACAAGTAGCAAAAATCTCACCAAAATCAGAATCACACTCATATAATCCTTAATCAAATCAAATCCCAACATCCTTGCATGCATTGAAGTAAGTAAAACATACCTGCGAGATAATGCATCAGCCACTACGTTTTCTTTACCTTGCTTTGTAGCGTATAACATATGGAAATGACTTAATGACTCCATCCATTTTGCGTGTCGCTTATTCAGCTTACCTTGACCCTTCAAGTGTTTTAATGATTCATGGTCGGTGTGGATCACGAACTCTTTAGGCCACAAGTAGTGCTGCCATGTCTCAAGTGCTCTCACAAGCGCATATAACTCTTTGTCATACGTGGGGTACCTCAAAGCTGTTCCATTCAGCTTCTCACTAAAATAGGCTATTGGCCGCTTTTCTTGCATGAGAACTGCTCCAATACCTAACCCTGATGCGTCACACTCAATCTCAAATGTCTTCTCGAAGTTGGTAGTGCTAAAATGGGTGCACTGCATAACTTCGCTTTAAGGTCCTAGAATGCTCGCTCTTGCGCCTCGCCCCATTGAAAACAACTGTTTTCTTTACTACCTCAGTCAATGGCGCGACAATGCTACTGAATTCCTTGACAAATCTCCTATAGAAGCTCGCTAACCCATGAAAGCTTCGGACTTCTGTCACTGTAGTTGGTGTAGGCCATTCCTGAATTGCCTTTACCTTCTCCACATCTACCTCGATGCCATCTGCACTCACAACAAAGCCAAGAAAAACAATTCTATCCATGCAAAATGTGCATTTGTCAGAGTTAGCATACAATTGTTCTTTTCGTAAAACATCAAGTACATGCTTCAAATGCATCACATGCTCATCTACTGTTTTACTGTAAACTAAGATGTCATCAAAATAAACCACAACAAACTTACCTAAAAATGCACGCATAACATGATTCATCAATCTCATAAATGTGCTAGGTGCGTTTGAGAGACCAAATGGCATAACTAACCATTCATACAAGCCATACTTAGTCTTAAATGCAGTTTTCCACTCATCTCCCTCCCTCATGCGAATTTGATGGTATCCACTCTTTAAATCAATCTTACTAAAAATTTTGGAACCATGCAATTCATCCAACATGTCATCTAGTCTAGGAATGGGGTGACGATACTTTACCGTAATATTGTTGAAGCTCGGCAGTCAACGCACGTATGCCACGTCCCATCTTTCTTAGGAACTAGAAGCACGGGTACTGCACAAGGACTCATGCTTTCCCTTACATACCCCTTGTCCATCAACTCCCGTACTTGCCTTTGTAGCTCCTTTGTCTCCTCGGGATTGCTCCTATAAGCCGGTCTGTTAGGAATGACTGCTTCAGGTATGAAGTCTATCTGGTGTTCAATACCTCTAATGGGTGGAAGCCCACTAGGTATGTCCTCTGTCAGTACGTCACTGTAATCCTGCAAAAGAGATGAAATAGACACAGGAAGCAAATGGTCAGAGTTAGTAAAATAAATATGAGGCTCCTTATAGACTAACAATAAATGAGCTTGCTAGCCTTGAACGCTTTCCTTGCTTCACCCTCACCCATGTAGAAACTCTTTTTAACTCTCCCTTTTGTTCCCCCCTTACGTTCACTCACACTCCCCTTGGAAACTCCCACGGCCTTGGCCTTATTTTTCTCACCAGATACACCACTCTCACTAGTCTCACCAAATGTGGTGTTTTCCTTCGCTCTCTCTTTGTCACGACTTGACCTGATCTTCATGGACTTGTGCAGGTGTAAGTGGGTATAATGTAATGGGTTTTCCCTTATGCTGGAAAGAGTACTTTTTCTTGAACCCATCATGAATAACATTCTTATCAAACTGCCACGGCCTGCCCAAAAGAATATGTCCTGCATGCATCGATATCACATCACATAGGACATCATATGTGTATGGCCCAATGGTAAAGCTCAACAATACCTGCTTTGTCACACTTATTTCCCCACAATCATTTAACCACTGCAACTTGTAAGGCTTTGGGTGTCTTAAGCAACTCAACCCCAATCGCTCAATCAAAGTTGTGCTAGCAACATTAGTACAACTGCTCCCATCTATGATCATACTACATCCCTTGCCATTCACACGACACCTAGTATGGAATATATTCTCCCTCTACTGCACACTCTCATCCTCTACAACATGTGCACTCAAAGCACGCTTGACAACTAATGATAAGTTATCCAGCGGTATGTAGCTCCCTCATGGTCACTAGCATCCTCCAACTCTGGCATCTCCTCCTCAACCTCACTATCGGTAGAGTACACCTCTCCACTCTTTTTATCAATCACTAAGGTTCGCCTATTGGGACATTGTGAAGCATAGTGTCCCATGCCCAAACACTTGAAACACTTGACATCTTTAGTTCTAGCAGCTGCACCCTCAGGTTTTGGTCTAGTTTTGCTTGGTTCTGCAGCCTCTTTACCCTTGGCACTAGGTTCGGCCCTAGGCTTATTAAAGCCTCCACTGAATTCGCCTCTAGGCTTGTCAAAGCCTCCATCTCGCTTCTCATTCGGAACCCATTTCCCTTTCCATGCAGAAGTAGCCTGAGTACCAAATCTAGATGTTGACTTTTTCTTGAGTTGCCTTTCTATCTTGATAGCCATGTGAAGCATATCCTCCAAATCAACATAATGATGCAACTCCACCATGTTTGCAATCTCTCTATTCAAGCCCCCTAGAAACCGTGCCATAGTAGATTCTGCATCCTCAACTACATTTGCCCTGATCATGGCAACTTCCATCTCTGTGTAATAGTCATCAACACTTTTGGTCCCCTGATACAGATGTTGTAGTTTCTGATACAATTCCCTATAGTAATGGCTGGGTATAAATCTCTTTCTCATGAGACCCCTAAGTTCTGCCCATGTCTGAACCGGTCTCTAATAGTTTCTCCTCCGAGTAGAGACAAGCTGATCCCACCAAATCATAGCATAATCGGTAAACTCAATTGCTGCCAGACTGATCTTCTTCTCGTCTGAGTAGTGATGACAGTTGAAAATCAATTCTATTTTCTTTTCCCATTCTAAATAAGCTTCAGGATCATTTTTGCCTTGGAATGTTGGTATCTTGATCTTGATGCTACCTAGATCACCATCTACATCTCCTCGCCTACCATATCCTCTCCGATCATAATCCCCTCTTCTGGCATCAAATGCACATCTATCATCAAACTGTCTATCCCTCCTATCATTCCTCATATCAAACCTCCTATTAGGCCTCATATCATGCCCAGGCTGAAATCTCTCCTCCACATCATCAAAACCATCAGAATCATCAAACTCATTTTCAGCTTCCTCTTCATCTGCTGGTACATATTGTGGTGGTACACGGCGAGGTGGCACATTGTGAGGTGGTGGTACATTCTGAGGTGGTGGTACTCTGGGACCGCTACCACTTTGAATACTCTCTACACTCTTGGACAATCTCTCTAAAGCAGTATTCATGTTCTCCATCATATCTGTAAATTTCCTATCCAAAGCCTCAAGATTTTCATCAGTAGTTAGACCTGCCATCTCAACACTAAGCAAACAGATTAGAAATAACAAGAAAGTAAAGCAAATATGTAAATCCTCACAATCTCACGTGTTTACACTCGAATGATATCACTCCACTCGTGTTTGCACTCTATTGGCTTTTACCGATACTGTGCTCACAATCACTGCCTTTTACCACTCTTGAGTTCGTCCTCAATTCAAATGTGAACCACACTCAATCCAAGAATACAAACCAAATGTAGTCCTCAAGCTAGCATAAACACAACGGACCCAACAATATATATATATATATATATATATATATATATATATATATATATATAGGGCAGGCGGAAAACAAAACGCGAACAGGAATAGTGATGACGGAGACTCAATCAATAATACTTAAGCTAGAGTAATTAGAAATAATGAGTAAACAATTAGCACAATGGAAAACAAATAAGCATGCAAATTCACGGTCGTATGCAATTTTGGGAGAAAATTTGGCACCTCTATAAAAAAATTTGATGGAATACCCTCCACGGGCACCTAAATGATAATATGGAACAAACTAGATTCTGCTCAAGTGATCACTATCACTCAAGTCCCTTTTTTTTTTTTGATAACGTCAGATGCTCAATGTGGTTCTGATTTCAGAGGCTGATTTAGGTTCTGATTTCATAGGATGGTTTTCAAAGCCTGATTTCAGAGTCTGATGAGGGTCTGAATCCAGGGTCTGAATTCAGAGGCTGCTGGTCAGTGTCTGATTTCAGAGTCGAATAAGGGTCTGATTTCAGGGTCTGAATTCAGAGGCTATTTTCAGAGGTTATTGGTCTGGGTCTGATTTCAGAGGCTAAGTTCAGGGTCTGATCTCAGAGGCTGATTCAATGGTTAAGTTTCAGGGTCTGGTCTCAAAGTCTGATTCAATGGTTAAGTTTCAGGGTCTGAACTCAGAGTCTGATTTCAGAGGCAGATTTCAAAGGTTACGTTTTAGGTCTGATTTCAGACTTCACTAAGTTTTCAGGGTCTGATTTCACACTGCACTAGGGTTTTAGAAACAAAACACACAACCGCCAAAGAACATGCTTATTTCTTAAACATATGCTAAGAACAGAATAGAAGCCCAGAACTGAAAAATGATGAACTGATATGCAACTATGACGAACTGACAGGAAGAACAGAACATAAATCCAGAATTGGAAAAAGATGAACTGATATGCTTCACAACAAAACCAGATCCAGAATATGCTTCACAACAAAACCAGATCCAGAATATGCTTCACAACAAAACCAGATCCAGAATATAAACAAAACAAAAACAGCAACAATATCCAACAAGAACTGAAACGAAAATAACAAAGAACAAAAGAAAAACAGAATCAAACAAAAGGAAAGTTAGAAAAATCAGACCTTGGAACCCTGAGCTCTAGATACCAAATGACAAGAAACCCACTTGGATTCGAAATCCAAGCAAACCCCAAGCAACTGACAGAACCCCAAGAACCGCGAATATGATTTTGTAGAAACAAAACCCTTCCAAGGCCACAAAGAAGACCCACAAAGAACTTGCCCTTGAGAACCTTTAAGATGAATCCTTGTAGTGTTTTGCTAGCAATGGAGACGCCACTAAGTTTGCCAAAACTTAGATAAGTCGATTCAAACTTGAAAAGGGGAATCCCTCCCTTACAAGAATTCGGCCATAACCAAAGCTTTAAGCTTTTAAGTTCTTATAATTTTCGTTGGTTACCTTCAAATGAAGAAGAAAGTAAGCTTAAATAGTGTTACAAAAAGAAACCCTAAAGGCATAAAGACAACAATGCCCCTAAAAATGAAATTACACAAATATCAAGTCTTTAAGTCTTCAAATGCTTAGGAAGCTTTATTCTAAATTGATTTGGGCCAAGTGAAATGGTTTTGGGCCCTTTTCATCGAAGCCCACATGCATCTCTATTTGTTTGTTGCAGTCGGCCATAAAACTCTGAACTAATCCCGCCATTGCTTCTCTGAGTCTTTTGGTCCTCTGCCTCGTAATTGGCCCTTCTGGTACTTGTAACGCGTCCTTTGGTTTGTTGTCGGCCTGGATCATGTCACTAAAGAACCGGATTGAAATAGATGAGAATGACGCAAGCCCAATATAGAAGCAGTTTTCACGAATCAAGCCGAATCAAGTTCGACACTAAAAATTCAGCCAAGACAAAACTTAATGGGTTTGAGACACATAATTTGGGCCTAGTTACATGAAGGCCGCGAAATTTAGGAGCTTTTGGTGCAAGGAGATAACTTTAGACATTTGGGAACAATTGTCACATTTGTTGACTTATTAGGCACCCTTGTTGGATTTTTGTGATTTTGTTGTTTTTCTTATATTGAATTTCTTGGCAAAGTTTTTGATTAAGTTTCTATTACTTTTGAATTTCTTGGAAAGTTGTCTAGGTTGTTAAATGACCATTAAGGGCATAACTTTTAATTAGCCATAAGTTAGTAATTTAGGGTGTGTTTGGTCTTTTGCACTATTAGGGTTTTTTTTATTGTACTATAAATTGTAACATTTATTTCTTAATGAAAAAGAATCACCAAATTTCGAATTTCATCTTCATTTTGAAGTCTTGGCTATTGCCTAAATTGCTTAAGGGAGGGATTCCCATTATCTCATGCAATCGACTTATCTAAGGCGTGACAACCTTAGTGGCGTCTCCGTGCTAGCAAAACACTTCAAGGAATCATCTTAAGGGTTCTCAAAGACAAGTTCTTTGTGGGTCTTCTTTGTGGCCTTGGAAGGATTTTGTTCCTACAAAATCAAATTCGCGGTTCTTGGGAATCTGTCCGTTGCGAGGGGTTTGCTTGGCCTAATCCTCCAAGTGAGTTCCGCGTCATTTGTTATCAGAGCTTAGGGTTCCAAGGTCTGATTTTTCTATCTTTACTTTGTGTTTTTGATTTAGTTTTTATTGTGTTTTGAGATGGAAAGAGAATTTCAGACCATGGATATAAATTTTCAAAATAATTTGATCTTCGTCTTTCATACGAGATGTCGTATCAACTCTAGAGCGTGTAGTATGATCATCAGCAGAAAAGATCGTACTAATTTTGCTAGTACTACACTAGTGGAAAAGTTGGGATTACCATGATACCTATGGATAGACCTTACATTTGGATGAGTGAATTTGGCGAGGTTGAGGTTAGTCATAGAGTTGTGGTAAGTTTTTCTATTGGGGAAAAATATGTTGATGAGGTAGTTTGTGACGTAGTTCCTATGAGTACTACACATATATCATTGGGCAAACCTTGGTATAAATTTAACAAAGTGGTTTACGATATGGACAAGAATAGGTATAAGGTCAAATATGGTGAGAAAGTCATTGCTATCTTTTTTTTTTTAACACCACAACAAGCATATGATGATGTGTTGTATTTTCAAAGAAGTACGAGTAGTGAGAGACATGGTAATGTCGATAAAGTACATTATATGGAGCCATCAGAAAATGACATGGGTAATGATATTGTTGAAGAATTTGTTGTAATGAGATTGTAATACAACAAGTTGGGGTAGTAGCTGAGAGTTTTAATGAAATAGAGATCATTAGCGAGGCTAAAATGAGTGAGAATGCTTGTGATGCCATGAGCATTGAGGGAGTAAACACTTGTGAGACCGAGAGTTGTGGGTGTGTTGTTGTGAGTGACATGGTGAGTGGAAATACATGTGAGACTATGAGCATTGAGGCAATAAACACTTGTGAGGTAGTGTGCTTTGAGGTTGAAAAATATAGTGAAGCTGAGCATGTGTGTGAGGTCTTTGCAAGTAAGGTTGAGATAGTGGACAT
Source organism: Zanthoxylum bungeanum (assembly GCA_019454045.1). NCBI lineage: Eukaryota > Viridiplantae > Streptophyta > Magnoliopsida > Sapindales > Rutaceae > Zanthoxylum > Zanthoxylum bungeanum. The sequence continues at coordinate 52,820 of SKCR01037853.1, read as the reverse complement.
GGGTGATGATGAAGCCGTGAAAGCGAGTGAAAATGAAGTGGATGTGGTAGTGAAGTTTTTACCTAACACAAACTCTAGTATTTATGTTTATTCATTGCAGGTGCATGTGGTCAAGTATGATTTATTTATTTTCCAAGATCATCATTCAATTGATTTTGTCATAACTATCTATGGTTCGGGTTCAGATTCGAGGACGAATCCATTTCAAGAGAGGGAGAATGATATGATCCAGGGTACAATTGGGCTTATTGTGGGTTAATTTGTATTCAATTTTCAAGTCCAAGACAACTTTCAAACCTAAAGAACCGGATTGAAATAGATGAGAATGACGCAAGCCCCCAATATAGAAGCAGTTTTGACGAATGAAGCCGAATCAAGTTCGACACTAAAAATTCAGCCAAGACAAGACTTAATGGGTTTGAGACACATAATTTGGGCCTAGTTACATGAAGGCCACGAAATTTAGGAGCTTTTGGTGCAAGGAGACAACTTTAGACATTTTGGGAACAATTGTCACATTTGTTGACTTATTAGGCACCTTTGTTGGATTTTGTGTGATTTTGTTGTTTTTCTTTTATTGAATTTCTTGGCAAAGTTTTTGATTAAGTTTCTATTACTTTTGACTTTCTTGGAAAGTTGTCTAGGTTGTTAAATGACCATTAAGGGCATAACTTTTAATTAGCCATAAGTTAGCATTTAGGGTGTTTTGGTCTTTTGCACTATTAGGGTTTCTTTTATTGTACTATATATTGTAACATTTATTTCTTAATGAAAAAGAATCACCAAATTTTGAATTTCATCTTCATTTTGAAGTCTTGGCTATTGCCTAAATTGCTTAAGGGAGGGATTCCCCTTATCTCATGCAATCGACTTATCTAAGGCGTGACAACCTTAGTGGCGTCTCCGTGCTAGAAAAACACTTCAAGGAATCATCTTAAGGGTTCTCAAAGACAAGTTCTTTGTGGGTCTTCTTTGTGGCATTGGAAGGGTTTTGTTCATACAAAATCAAATTCACGGTTCTTGGGGTTCTGGTTTGCTTGGACTAATCCTCCAAGTGAGTTCCGCGTCAAAAAGTCTCTCCTTTTTTCGATTCTTTCTTTTTGTTCTCCACTAGGGTTGCTATTCGAAGAATAAGAAAAGGAGCCTCCTTTTTATAATGTTTTGAAGGGATCTCCAAATTGGGAAACAAATCATATTTATTTTGGAAGATATATTATCAAATTATGTTGGGAATAAAATCTCATGAATTGGGTGATAAGGAGATCTCAAATCTTATTAAATTGGTAAGGAATGGATCCCAAAATCTCATTAAATTGGAAAGTGTTGATGAGGGGACTTGGGCGTGTGGATTGCATGGGGTTTTGGGTGTGTGGATGGGTTACATGGGCCACGTGGATGGGCTGCATTGGGAGGTCCGAAGCTAAGGTTTGAAGCAGCAGCTGAGTGAGCGAGTCCAATGCGGGCTAGTGAGTCCGAATCCAATGAGGTGCTAATTTTGGAGGTTTTCCTTCCTTCCAGCATTCGTTTTTCGCAACTTTCGTAACTTTTCAGGTAATGCCTCCATACGAGGCTCATCATCGGGCTCATGCAAAAATACAGTGTTTACACTTGTCCAGCATCGCGACGTGATGTTGTTCAGATCCCAAGCAGTAGCTAAAATCTTATGGGCAACGCGACGCGACCTGTTTTCCAGGTTTTGAAAGATAAATACATACACATAATAAATTGCGTTAGTCAGGCTCTTATTTTTCTATACTAATCTAATTAGTACAAATAATTATCCAAGGCATCCCTTGGTCTTGAAATCTTGATCCATGGTGTGTTGTTAAGTTCTTTATGGAATCGGCACATCTTGAGTACTTCGCGGCATCGGTCTCCAAGTTACAAATAAGATTACACTTGTAATTATTACAAAGGAAATGAACTTACAACACTTCAATACTAAAAATAAGAGCCAGAAAAATTAATGATCAACGCAATACATTCATCACATGAATCAGAATAAACATTCATCTCATGAACATTAAAATATTCATCTCATGAATCTAAAATTGTGCCTACTTATCACAACATGCATTCTAACAATTTATATCTCATATAAATCATTAAAAATGAAATTTTAAAAAGAGAAGGGTTAAGAAAACTTTTCAACCGTAGCTCTCGATGCCAAATGTAGGAAACGCCTTTCCTTATGCGTAGCGGAAATGCTATCGGCTTTAGGATCGACCTTGAAAAATTTATTGCCTTCTCCCTTTGTTGAAACTGAATTCCACCAACTCTTGGTGAATGGATTTGCTCCTTAAAGTGGATGTGTTTCCTTTGAGATCTGATGCTTGGATCAACCACCCGATCTTCCGAAATATGACTCGAAACAAACAAACCGAAGTGTGGGCTTCACTCACAAAGATTAATCTCTAAACTCATTAGAGATTTATATTGTCAAAAAATTATTTTGGCTTTTAGAAAGAGTTAGTGAAGAAGATGAAGATCTAACTCACTATTTTTCTTTATGTTCTCAACACTTGAAAAAATTCTGAATTTTTCCTTTCTTTGTTTTCTTCTCAACACTTTGAGAAATAACTTGATCTTACTCTCTCACAACTCTTGTGTATATGTTTAGATCACTTTGAATTTCTCAACCATTGAGTGGAAAAAATTCAGGATTTTATTCTTTCAATCAAGCAAACTATTCTTGTCATTAAGCCACTAATGCTGTCTTATAATGGCAAACACACTCAAGTGGAGTCCGTACCAAAGCATAAGAAGTGAACCACTAATGACAAAGCAATATGTATTTAGGTCATACCTAATATACATAAATTTTGGAGAGTATGACAAGTCATATGGTCTTGTCTCCAAGACAATTTAAAAACATTATCATAATATATGATGTAATTACCTTAATTATGATGTAATAATTTTCTCATAATTATTATTAGCTTAACTATCTCATAATCAAAATTTGACTATCTCATAATCAAATAATTCTAGAAAATATTATATTAAACACATTTAATATAGTTTCCATTTGTGACAAATTAAATTATAAATCTTATTAATAATATATAAATTTATATGTGAGTATATAATTAGACAATCTAATTATATTATGTTTGCTACAGTTGATCAAGCTACCACGGGGACCAAATGGACATACTGTTTCGAGCTCCAATAATCTCGAAATATTAATTAAACTTTTTAATCAAATATTCTGAATTATTAACTTCGCGTTATTCCACTACAAAATCAAAGTTGAACTCTCATTGCCATAGATGGAAAATATATGACGAACAACTTCGGTGTCCATCGATATAGTAATTACATACGGATTGACCCTTCATGAATATCTCATAATTATAGCCAGGTAATAAGTCCATTATACCCCTCTAATTATTTTATACCTTACCATTGATTCTCTAATGGAAAATTAATTCATAATTATTATGAATATTAATCTTTCTATTCGCAATAGAAAGACTTGAGCACTCTAATTGTTCAAGTACCGAATCAACCTTTAAGAAAGATATTTTTCTACTTCTCGTAAGAAGGAGTGAACTCCATGTCTATGTAAAACGTTCCCAACTACACACCAAATCATATCCCCAAAATATGTAGTTATTAGGTTAGACTGGTTCACCAACCTCACCTTAGTAAATCAAAGGACATAGCATGCCATGTAGAAATTCATAGTACACCAAAGATTTAGATCAATCCATATATGGTCATCTAGTAGATAAATAAATTTCTTGAGTTAACGAATATTAAAAGATATTCATTTTTATATGTGTCCAATCCTATATGATTACATCATACAAGGTGCCTCCATTATCATGTCACCATATGAACGATCCCGGATCAAGGTCATTATACAAGCATGGAATGGACCACAGCTATAGATAAACTAAAAAGAAAAGTACCCGCTTTGCTTGCTCTCTATGGACTGTTTTAGATTACTAACTTCAGACTTAAATCCTTTTATGTATCAATCATACACTAAGTCTAAAAGCACATGAGTAATCAAGGGTAAACAAGATAGTTTAAGAAATATGATTTAAATCAAATAATTTTGATTAAAAAAAAATAATGCATCTATCATTTTAATAAGTAATTTCGTTTACAATATATGAAGCTTTAGGGCATAAACCCTAACAAGTGTACCATAAGGGGTTTAGATATTCATGTAAGTAAGTCATGATTCTTAAAACTTTGGCCAAAGTCGATCACCTGGGGTGGATCGCATATCTCAGAAATGGTTTCTGATTAGTTGTAAAGAATCATGGACATGTGCGCCTTGGAAACTTGATGGTGTATTCCATGTTTCCTAAACACAACTCGGATAGCCTACGACTGAGAGATTGTTAAACATATGTGATGACCTCGACTTGTATAGTTCAGAAAGGTTGTCTGTGTTCTTCATGAATTCGGAGGTGGCCGAATTACGTACATGTATGCTAGGCTTATATGACGAATGTATCTGGACTTAGAGAGTCACATAATATGAAGTGTATTCGTTGAGCACTTGGGTAGCCGATTATTTTTTATGATAAATAATATTTGATATTATAATTATTAATTAAGATAATTAAGTGTTATTGGATAACACTTATTATTTACTTTGATCCAATTGGATTAATTGGATTAATCCAAAATTTACACAAGGGCTTTGTCGTAATTTCATAAATATTTCTACCATTTGAGGATATTTTGGTAATTACAAATATGTAATTATATGTGTATTTGGCTTGATTTGATTGGATTAAATCAAAGTGGTAGACATGTAACAAATCTGTTAATAAAACTTTATCTTGATTTAATTGGATTAAATCAAAGTGGTAGACAAATGTGATTAGTCACACCTAATTTTACATATTTGGACAAATTAGATTAAGCCCACATAAAAATTGGTTAGAACTTTTATTAATTAAAAATTACCTAAGTTTTACTATAATTAACAAGCTTGAGCAAATGTTTTAAACAAGCTTGAGAAAGCTAAATACAAGCAAGAATTATAGAAATTAGCCTAAGTTAGAGAAGTATTTAGAGAAGCTTTGGAAGATCTCTACAATATTTCAACTATGAGAAATCAAGATTGGATCTTGGAGTGAAGCTTGCTAGCATTGGAATCAAGAATAGATCTTGGAGTCAAGCTTGCTAACTTTGGATTTTCTCTACAACATTTCATTAAGGAGAAGTAGATGGATCTTTGAATCAACCTTGCTAGGTAAGTTTGTTCTTCTCCAAAAGCTATGTTTTCATTAGTGAGTTTTCATTAGTGAGACATATAGTGATGAATTATGTATTAGATATATAATAACATAGCTTGATGTTGAAATTAGGCTAATTAATTGTGTTAGGATGCTTTGAAGTATAAACACAATATGCTTGTAATTCGGTCAAAATATTTATGCTAGACATAGACATAAAATTAGAGTTTTGAGCTCTAGATAAAATTAGAGTTTGGAGCTCTAAAATAGCTTGACCACCTTTGGATGACCTAGAATTGTTCATGAGTCATTTCGTTGTGGGATTCTATTTTGATTTATAATTTGATTTAAAAATGCACATATATATTTATTGCTTGCGCGGCCCGGGCGACGCGTGTTTTTCTAGTTTTATCTCGTTTTGGTTTTTCCTGACACCGATTTTTCCTAAACTCTCATAATGGAATATTGTATTTCATTATAATATTTTAAAAATACAACCATGCTAGATATCCATGGGTTAGACCCACTTCCACTACGAGGGGCACCGATCCGATCCTAGGGGTTCCAGATCCGCCCCAACAGAATGGTATCAGAGCAGGTCTTAACCACACAACACATGTTGCATGTTTGACATGTATTTGAATATATGCCTTTTTAATTTTAATTTAATTATGCATAATTCATATTGGATATATACATTTCATGTTTTGAATTAAAATTTTTATTTTGACCCAATTATATTAATGACTTGATTGTCATAAATATCATGTGATTAGGTGATTGCTTTATTTAAGTAATAATATTAATAATATTGGAGCATTATTAGATGGTTCGTCTTGTCAATATGGAGATGAATGAGTTCTAACTACCTATTCCCAAGTCTGTTTATAGTGTGATGGTCTAAATAGTCGGAACCTAGGTCACTCCGGTAAAACATTATATGTAACGTGAGGAGTTAACGTAGTCACCCAATACTGTCATTATTGTGAGGGTGTACTTACGAAGCTCATTAGTGTACTTTGAAAAATATACACCTTGAATACGTCTTAATCCAATACCATCATTATTGTGAGGATAAGAAATGGTTCAGGACCAAACTAGGAATCCCATGAATGTGATTGACTTTGGAGGTCTGCCTAATGATTTTATAAAGGCCAAGACCATCGATAGTGTGAGGTTGGAGTAAATTTCATGGGATCCACTTCCCGATATGAAATATTTGTAGTCAAATTTCTATTTTTCCGTTAAGGGAGATTACGAAATTACGTAAAGTAGTGGGAGGGCACTAATAAATTTAAAATTCCATAATCGTAGTAGTGTTATTATATTATATTGAAAAATATACTACTAGTGTTTAATTGTTGTCTTGTAGATGGCTGCCGTAAATCCGTTAGCGCGACTTCTGGATTCTAATAAGCTGAAAAAATTAGAGAATTATTTTGAATGGGAAATGAACATCAGCATTGTCTTGGAGTCAAAAGGATTGAGGTATGTTACGCTGAATCCAATGTCTGTCAAAATTATTCCTAATTGCTTAGTCAGTACATAAATGTACCAAATGCTTGGAGCATTATAAGAACACTCAAGGATTTGTTCGAAGCGAATCAATAAATTGAGATATATCAGAGGCATAAGTCATTATTCCATGCTACGCTCAAAGATGAAAAGTGGTTAGCTTTCATATTTTGAACATGATTGACCAAATCTTATATATGGAACGACATGACATTATGATAAATAAAAAGCTAGGTCAAAATCTGATTTTTTTTGTGTGGATAAAGTAAGTATTATAACCAAAAGAAAACTATACAAAGAGCAAAGGGGCATATCCCAGGCAACTAGAGAGGACAAGCCCTCCTAGAAGAAAAGCCGAAAGGCTACAAGCAAAAGATCAAAGGGGCATGCCCCAAGCACTAGAGAGGACGGGCCCTCCAAGAAGAAAGCCAACCGGCTACAAAAGATCAACAAAAGATGTCATCGGGCAGGTGCCACGAAAGGTGAAGCCATTTATTGTCATAAGATGGATTCACCTTACGTAAAAAGCTAACACGATTCCGAACATCAAAAACAATATCATAAAGAAGAGCAGAAATAGGCCGAAGAGGCATATTATATTATGCTCGGCGGAATATTATTTGAAGAAAGAGAATCCCACTTTGTACCTTCATGGTGGAGCAAGCTATTCGAAGACTTCTAGGAATTTTTAAAAAGATTAAAATGGGAAATAAGAAGAAAGATTCCAAGAAACAAAGTACAAGACCGCAAGTAGTTCGTGATGCATGTCTATACTGCAAGAAGTCTGGACACATGAAGAAAGATTGTCCATAGCTGAAAGGAAAAACAGGAACCCCAAGTACGTTTTGTATTTTTTCTATTATTGACATCTTATTAGCCTTAGATGCAAATAGTGATTGGGTGTTAGACACCAGTAGTCCTACTCATATTTGCAACTCTATACAAGCAATGAGAGTTAAAAGAAGGCTAAACAAAGGGGAGATCCAGCTTAGAGTTGGCAATGGCGAGACATTGGATGTCAAAGCCATAGAAACGATTATTCTCGATATCTGTAATGAATGTAAATTAGATTTACATAACTATTATTATATGCCATGTTTTATCAAACAAATAGTATCTTTACCGATATTAGATAAAGATGGATATATAATAAACATTAAAGACAATGTTTGATGTTTATATAATAAATACAACTATTTGATATGTGGATGTTCTTTATCCAACGGTCACTATGTTTTGGAAACATATAAAGATGTCTTTAATATAGTTCTTCTATAAAAATTGGTTAAAGATGGTTTGATTGAAGATCTTACCTTAGATCCTTATATGATTTGTGAGCCTTCTATCCAAGGGAAAATGACAAAGGCACAATTTCTTGGTGTTGGACACAGAGCTAAGATTTATTGGAGCTAATACACAGCGATGTGTGTGGTTCATTAAATCATGCCGCTCATGATGGTTCAACATACTTCGTGACTTTTACAAATGATAAGTCAAGATATAGATATGTCTATTTAATGAGACATAAATTAGAAACATTTGACAAGTTCAGAATATTCCAAAATAAAGTAGAAAAACAATCTGATAAATTCATCAAGTACCTTCGATCAGATCGAAACAGTGAATACATGATTGATGAATTCAGAAATTATTTCAAAGAGAATGGAATTCTTGCCCAATATAGCCCACCATGAACACCTCAACACAATGGTGTTTCTAAGCGAAGAAATCGTACTTTATTTGATATGGTACGTTCTATGATGAGCTATACAAATCTTTCATATTACTTTTGGGGTTATGCTTTACTTACTGCTGCCCACATACTTAATAGGGTTCCATCAAAAATTGTTTCTACAAGCCCGTATCAAATATGGTTCGATAGAAATCCAAGTCTTAGATATTTAAAGATTTAGGGTTGTCCTGCATACGTCAGAGTTGCGCAACGGGATAAACTAGCACCCATGGGGTATAAATATAGGTTCATTAGATATCCAAAAAATTCTTTGGGATATCAATTCTACCATTATGAGTAAGGAAATAATTGTTGTTCGGTTTGCCACTTTTCTTGCAAAGGAATTTTTCAGAGAAAGTGGGAATTGTAGAAAGATTGAACTTGATGAGCTTAATCCCAACATTAAGGAACCTAAGATGGAACCAGATATCCAATTAGGTGAATGATCTAAAACACAGGTTCTACGTGAGTCAAATAGAATATCAAGGCCTCATGAGAAATTTTTTTTAATGTCTGATGCGAACCTTGATGTTCTCCTCTTCGAGGAAATAGATCTGACTATGAATAAAGAAGTGATATTGGATATCAATTCTGGAAAATGGCAGGAAGCCATGAAATCCAAAATGGATTCTATGCATGACAATCAAGTCTGGGACTTTGTTGAACTTCTGAAGGAGTTAAACTTATTGGTTGTAAATGGGTTAATAAAAAGAAGTGAGGGCCCGAAGGAAAGGTGCAAACCTTTAAGGCCCGATTGGTAGTGAAAGGTTACATTCAACGTCTTGGGATTGACTATGAGGAAACTTTTTCACCAGTAGCTATGTTAAAATCCATTAGAATGCTTTCAGCCATTGCTGCATGATGAGTGGTAAATGTATCACTATTTCCCACTCATTTGACCTAATGTTTTGTATAGATTCTTGAGCTTTGTGAATATTTTGATGTGTTTTGTGTTATTTTGTAGATAAATAATGTTTCAGGACTCTCTGGAGGTGATTCGGGGCCAAAACAGTGAAAAAAGACAAAAAAAAAAGGACAAAATAGTCATTTGGCACATCGCGACCGCTAACGTGCGCCAGGACACGTGTACCAATCAGAGGGATTTTGCTAAAATGCACCGGATGCTAACGTGCGCCGAATCTGCTAACGTGTGTCAACATCACAGCCGATCATGCTAACGTGCGCCGTGCCACGTGTCACCATCACATGCTACCGACAATCGCCATCACCATGTGTCGTCCACGTGTCAACCACGTACGCGTCCACATCAGCCACGTGCCGAGTTAGTGTGCCACATCATCACCACATCATCATCAGCCAATCATCGCGTGAGACGTGTCAAAATCTTATGGTGCCGACAATCCACATCGCCACGTGTCGCCACGTCATTGCCACATCATCGCCACATCAGCACAATCATTTAGATCCCAGCCGCCAAGACACATGTCAGCCGATCCGGAAGACGCGCAATATTTTTCGTCAGAAAACACGGTGCATCACGACGCGCAAGGAGTGCGCGTAGCGACGCGCAGGGCCTATCAACACCTATAAATTCAGCTCGAAATTTCAGTTTCAGATGTACCTTCCTCTCTGAATTCTCTGATAATAATAAGGAGTTTGTATCTAATTTATTTTAATTTCAGTTTTGTAATTAATTTTATTTACTTTTTGTAATAGTAATTTACTTTCTTTACTTTTTCAGTTTTTATTATTCAGCAATGAGGAGGTAACTTCTCCCTGCTAGGGTGAAAGGTAAAACTTTTATTACTGCTATTTAGATTAATCTCCCTTAATTATAATATATAAAATATTTAAAACTTGACTTAACAATGATACCGCTATATTGGTCGGTTGGTAATTAATTATAAACTGGTTTTAACCTGACTAAGCATGGATACCGCCTGGTTGGTCAGTTGGTAATTACCGCCTATATGGCTGGTTTATGGACAAATAATGATACCGCATTTATGGTCGGTCGGACTTAATTTGACTTAATCAGGTTACCGCCTATATGGCTGGTTGGTAATATCACACAAGTTAATATATTATATTAAGGGAGATATCTAAAATAGTAGTGATAAAAGTAGATCCTCTAGCTCTAGCATTTTCTTTTATTGTATTTTTCTTTATTTATTTTCCAGCATTTTACTTTTCAGCATTTCACTTTATGTTTTTTATTTTTAATTTGTTACTAGCCCTAATTATGTGTCGTAACTAAGTTAGTTATCTGGGGTTGTGATGAATTCCAATATCACCGGTTAATAAGGGGTTATTTTACGATTTGGGTAATATAAAGGTTTATTTATTGAGCCTTAGTCTTAATGCTTCTTGTTAACTGCCATTAATAAGATTGAACTGGTAAATTTAAAATAAACTTGGAAAATGGATTTTAGGTTTAAGACCCTAGACTTAATAACCCACGATCTTCCTTGAGGATAGATAACTCTTTAATAGATTTCCTTACAGGATAGTAATATACCTGTCGGGTGGGGGTAACCATAATTGGAACTTAATCTTAATGAATTCAGGTAACTTGGTTGACATAGGAAGATGATTAATTGGGTTACATTGGGTATTTGTATTTGACCATCGGAAGAGGCTTTTACATATTTTTGTTCCAGGTTAATAAACCAATATATTGTACAAACGTGAAATAACCACTTCATCTTTTAAAAAAATATTGGAAGAATTCACAACCCTAGATAGTTTTATAAATTTGAATTTTCCTCAACCTACTTTCGCACCATTTTCATTTACTTGTTTTAATTTTAAAGTTACCATCCAATCAAAATAATCAATCTGCTAGGTACTCGTAATTATTTTGCTTTATAAATTAATAGTTTAGGTATTAAGTCCTCGTGGGATCGATACTTTTTATACTACTTGAACGATACGTGCGTTTGCATTATACGCGTGTGAAAACGCAGGTCAAGTTTTTGGCGCCGTTGCCGGGGACTTATTTATCTTTCACTATTAGTTTTGGGGTTAGATACGTTACTTGTATCTAATTTCTTTTTACTTATTATTTCTGTTTTCTTGTGTTTCAGGTTCTCAGACACTACATGAGACGAACCAGAAGCTTTGAACTCCGACCGCTTGACCCAGAAATTGAAAGAACCATCAGACAGTTGAGATAGGAAAGGCGAGAAGGCCAAGAAGCTTTAGTCAACATGGAACCTGAACCTTTGGAAGTTGCACCACCAATTCCCATTCGAGACAGAACCATTCCGGCGGTCGACGACTTCATTTCCTGTATTGTACTTCCTCTTACCAGTAAATGTGTGTGACATCAAAACATGCATTTAGATGATTCAGCAGTCAGTGCAGTTTGGGGGAAATGCAACTGAAGATCCTAATGCCCATATCAGCAACTTCTTGGAAGTCTGCGGCACTTTCAATTACAACCGAGGAGCTGAAGAAGCAATGAGACTGCGTGTTTTCCCATATTCCTTGAAAGACAGAGCAAAAGCTTGGCTACATTCACTACCAGCAAGTTCCATCACGACTTGGAACACTCTAGCCACCAAATTCCTTGCAAAGTATTTTCCACCAGCTAGAACAGCAAAACTGAGGAATGACATCACATCCTTTGTACAACATGACTTGGAAACTCTCTACGGAGCTTGAGAAATGTACAAATATTTGCTTCGGAAATGTCCTCACCATGAAATTCCAAAATGGCTTCAAGTCCAAACTTTCTATAATGGACTTTCCGGACTGATGAGAACCACAATTGATGCTGCTGCTGGATGAGCTTTGATGGAAAAAGGAGAATATCAAGCCTGGGACCTAATCGAAGAAATTTCCAACAACAATTCCTTGTGGCCAACAGAAAGGAGCATGATCCAAAGAATTGCTAGAATTTATGAAGTTGGAACCAATACAGTAGTCAACACCAAGTTGGATCAGATATGCAAATTCATGGAGACAGCACACAAAGCAATATTGGATCCACAAGTTCACCTTATAGAGGAGCACCAGAACCAAACTAACTTGAAGAGACGGTGAATTATGTCAAAAATTTCAACAGACAGGGGAACAATCCATATTCCAACACCTACAACCCAGGGTGGAGGAATCATCCCAATTTTCATGGAGCAATAATTCAGGGCAAAAGAACTATCCACCACATGGATTCCAACAACAGAACAAAAGCCAGGAGTTTGAAAAAGAACCAGAAATGAAAGAATGGATCGCAGAGATGTTCAAAAAGCAACAAGCAGCATATGATGCTATCTTTCAAAGTCAATCAGCTTCTATCAAAGCACTGGAGAATCAAATTGGACAACTGGCCAATGCTCAGAGTTACAGACCGCCAGGAAATCTTTCCAGTAACACAGAACCAAATCCAAGGAACCGAGGGAAGGAACAATGTCAAGCCATTACCTTGAAAAGCGGTACTGAAATCAACAAAGATGTTAGAATCAAGGCATCCATTTAAGAAATTCCAAAAGAAACAGAGCAACAAATGGAGGAAAAGAAGCAAAGGAAAAAGATCAAATCACTCCACCTCCACCTTTTCCACAGCGACTTTAGAAAAACAAACTGGATAAACAGTTTGCTCGATTCTTGGAGGTGTTCAAAAAGCTGTATATCAACATTCCATTCGCAGAAGCCATGGAAGAAATGCCCAGTTATGTCAAATTCATGAATGATATTCTCAAAGATTTGGAGCTGTCTCGGACATGCATGTTTTTATAGGAGATTTATCAAAGACTTCTCAAAGATTGCTAAACCTCTGTGCAATCTTCTAGAGAAGGATGTGCCTTTCAACTTCACCAAAGAATGTCACAAAGCTTTTGAGATCCTAAAACAGAAGCTGGTTTATGCTCATATCATTGTAGCACCAGACCAGACCCTTCCATTTGAGGTAATGTGCGATGCTAGTGATTTTGTTGTAGGTGCAGGTTTGGGACAACGCAAAGCAAAAGTTTTCCACGCCATTTATTACTCCAGTAGAACTCTGAATGAAGCTCAACTCAATTACACAACCACTGAAAAGGAGTTGCTCGCAGTTATGTTCGCCTTTGATAAATTCTGATCCTATCTGCTGGGTCCCAAAGTGGTGGTCAACAGATCATTCAACAATCAAATACTTGATCACGAAAAAAGATGCCAAACCCAGATTGATCCGTTGGATACTTCTTCTGCAAGAATTCGATGTGGAGATCAGAGACATGAAAGGGACAGAAAACCAGGTGGTAGATCACGTGTCGAGGCTCGAGAATGGAGAAACAGCTGGCAAAGAATTGATAATCAAAGAAACTTTTCCAGATGAACAGCTGTTTGCCATGAAACAGCATGATGCTCCTTGGTATGCTGACTATATCAATTATATAGTCTCGGGAAAATGGTCATTGGAATGGACAACTCAGTAATGAAATAAATTCTTCAAAAAAGTCAAACACTATGTTTGGGATGAGTCGTACCTGTTCAAATGCTGTGTTGATCAATTATTGAGACGGTGTGTTCCACAGGAAGAGGTCAACAGTGTTCTTCAACATTGTCATTCATCACCATATAGCGGACACTTCAGCGGGAATAAAACTGCAGCCAAAATCCTATAATCAGGTTTGTTCTGGCCCACTTTTTTTAAAGATGCTTACTGATGAGTGGTAAATGTATCACTATTTCCCACTCATTTGACCTAATACTTTGAATAGATTCTTGAGTTTTGTGAATATTTTGATGTGTTTTGTGTTATTTTGTAGATAAATAAAGTTTCAGGACATTCTAGAGGTGATTTGGGGCAAAAATAGTGAAAAAGGATTAAAAAAAATGGCAAAATCGTCATTTTGCGCGTCGCGACGCGCAATCCTTTAGCGTCGCGACGCCTAACGTGCGCCGTTCCATGCTAACATGCACCGAGGACACGTGTCAGAATCTGAGAAGTTTGACTTTGCTAACATGCGTCGTACCACGTGTCAACATCACAGCCCATCTGCTAACATGCGCCGTGCCACATGTCATCATCTTACGGTGCCAACAATCGCCATTGCCACATGTCACCATGTGTCACCTCATGTGTCAGCCACGTCATCGCCATGTCAGCAGAAGACCGAGTCAACTTTGCCACATCACAGCTTAAATTCAGCTCATTCTTCTGATTTCAGATATACCTTCCTATCTGAATTCTCTGATGTAAATAAGGAGTTTGTATATAGTTTTCCTTAAATTTCAGTTTTGTAATTAATTTTTAGTTACTCTCTGTAATAATAATATACTTTAATCCCTCCCTCAACAAGGTTTTGGCCATAAACAACAACGATACTCAAAATTTGGAACCAAGAAACAGAAAGCTCTCAACCTTCCCTCCCTCTCGGCGTTTCCCGTCCTGGATCACCGTGATTCTTTAAAAAACCCTTGTTTCTCTCAAATCGGCTCCGGGTCTTCTGATTTACCCCGTGCCTTTCACCTCTCTTTTCCCGGTTATCTTCTTATATCTATTTTCATTTTCGTTTTCCCCTTTTTTTCTCAGATCGATTTGGTTTTCTTTCTTTTCGTTCCCCCCCTTTTTTTTCTCCTTCCCCTTTACCTCGCCTTTTCTGCTCTCCTTATTTTCTTCCTCACCAGCCTTTCTTTATGCCTCTGTCTGGTATCTCTGTTTTGGGGCCGCGGCTCCCTGGTGCTGGCCGCAAAGCTGTTAGGGCAGTCTCTGTGGCCGCTAACACTTTGTCTCCTGTGAATCTTGACTCTGTTCGATTGATGCCTTCGACGGGTTATGTCAGCTCTTCTTCGGTCTCAGATCCAGCGCCGGCGTCCGTGACATGTGTCAAGCCTTATGCTTCAGAAGGTGGTCCTGCTGGAAGTTTGGGTCTTTGCCGGTCTGGATATGGCGCTCCCTCTGAGTCAGTCAGCGTTGCTGGTACCTCTGGTATTGACAGTGTTGGTACTTCTATTGGCTGTTTGGTCGATGGTGAGGTGAGTTTGAAGAATGAACGGCGTTTGGGTTTTGATTCTGGTACTGATGGTGTAGTTGTTTGTGATTCGAATCTTGGAAATATAGATGGTCTTGCCGGCTGTTTGAGTTCTTGTAAGTCTGGATTTGGGTTACAATCTGTTTGCTCTGCTTGTGCTTCTGAACATGGTGTTGTAGGGAGCTCTGTTGGCAGTTTGGTTGCTGGGGATGTGGGTTTGGTAGATGAGGTTTGTTTGGTTTCTGGCATTGGCGTTGATAGGGGTTTTGTAGGTTCTGGTCCTGGTATTGTCGGAGGTCTGAGTGTTTGTGGTGCTGCGGTTGGCAGTGATTCTGGTCTTTGTAGAAATGGTAAACCGGTTGGGGTTGTTGGTTCTTCTAAATTGGTTTGTGTTTCTGGTCTTGAGATTGATGGGGGAATTGTAGGTTCTGAATCTGTTCTTGGCGCCGTTGGTAGCGCTGCTGGTGGCTTGAAGTTTAATGTCTCTGGTTTGGGTGTATCTCCTGGGCCTGATGGTGTTGTTAGTGTGTCTAGACCTGGTGGTGCAGGGGGGTCTGCTAGCAGTTTGGACTCTGGGGCAGTGGAGGTGAAGAATGGTTTGGAGATTGGCGTGAGTCAGGAGGCTGTGCCAGCGTCTCCTGTAGTAGTAGGTGGGGGATATTCTGGTGGACCTAAGAGTTATGCTTCTGCTTTGAATGGTTCTTTGGGAGTTGACCATCTCGATTCGACTTATTCGTCTACTGCTTTATATTATGTCACACCTAACATTATAGATGGTAAGGTTGTCGTGTGCCCATCTGCTGAAGTGATTGAAGAAGGAAGTGTGTACTGGAGGAATACTTTAGTAGGTTACTTTGTGGGAAAACGTCTCCTCTTCCAAACTGTCAATTCTATTGCTCACAAGTTATGGGGAAGGATGGGTTTGCTAGAAGTTCTTACCTCCGATAATGGTTTCTTTTTGTTTAGATTCAATAGCCTTCAAGAGGCTAGTGTGGTGTTGGATGGAGCCCCTTGGCATATGGCTAATAGACCTTTGGTTCTAAAACTTTGGCATCCAAATTTATCTTTGACTAAGGAGGATTTGTTCAAGGTCCCGGTCTGGATCAGACTTTTTGACCTACCTATTCCTTTATGGATGGCGAAAGGGATTAGTTGTGTAGCTAGTGTAGTTGGGAGACCTCTCAATGCTGACCATATTACCCTGTCCAGGAAACGACTCAGTTTTGCTCGTGTTTGTGTTGAGATTGATGCCCGAAATTCCCTTGTTGAGGAGATTGTCTTCCAATACCTTAATGGCACTAGGGTCCCTATTAGGGTTGAGTTTGAATGGGTTCCTGTGAAATGTTCAACTTGTGAAGTTTTTGGTCACTCGGTGAATTCTTGCCCTAAAAAGGCTCCTAGTAAGGAGGTTAAAAAACCTTCTCCGCCCGTTATTCACAAGCCTATTCCGTCTACAGATAAGGACTCTACGGTTGATTCTTCTAAGGATAAGGAGGGGGCCTGGATCCCGGTCACTAAAAACAGAAAGGTAAGGGTACTTCTTTGACCCCTGTAAGTTCAGGTGGAGTTTTGCCTCTGAATGCTGACAAAAATCTTGTTTTGGGAGTGTGTTCTGCTAATGAGTTGGACTCGACTTTGGTTATTCCTTCTTTGCCTGTGGTTTCTTCTGAGACAGTTTCTGTGGAGAAAGATGGTATTTTGAAAGGAGAGTGTTCCCTTGATTATTCACATTTTGGTGAGGATCTCCGAAATTCTGAGTTAAATGAGGGCTCGCCTTCTGTAGCTTTTGATTCGCCCACTCCTATGGTTAACAATTTGGCTATTAAGGCTATTGACTCGCTGGATTCTAAGAAATTGGCTTATGGTAACAAATCTAGAAAGAGTTCTGGTGGTAAAAGGAGTCAGAAGTGGAAGTCCCCTAAAGGGGGTTGTCGACGCTGATTTGTGGGTTTGGCCTTTTTGTATATGTTTTAATGATTTTTGGTTGTTGGAATATTAGGGGTCTCAATGACCCTTTAAAACATGCTGAAGTTAGGAGGTTTCTTAGTGATGAGAAGCTCTCTTTGTGTGGTTTAGTTGAAACCAAGGTTAAGGAGGTTAATTTTATGAATGTCTCTCGTGTGATAAATCCTTCATGGAAGTTTTTTTGCCACCCTGATATTAGCCCTTTTGGTCGTATCTGGGTCTGTTGGAACCCTAGTGACGTTGTTGTTAGCATTATTCAGTCCTCAGCTCAAGTTATTCATTGTCGTGTGACTCATATTTCTGGGATGTGGAATTGTGTAGTTTCAGTGGTTTATGGGGAGTGTGACTACGAGAAGCGGCGGGAACTTTGGGCTGACCTGATTACTAGTGGTAGTACTTTTGATGATTCCCCGTGGCTTGTTTTGGGTGATTTCAATGCCATCCGGTCTCCGATTGAGCATTGTGGTGGTTCTGTGGCTTGGCCAGCTTGGAAAGATGATTTGGGTTGTTGTTTGGGTCAGGCTGGGTTGGATGATCTTCAGTTCTCTGGTTGTAAGTTTACTTGGTTTAATAAGCAGATTCAGTCTCCTATTTGGCACAAGTTAGACCGTGTTCTTGTTAACTCTTCCTGGGAGTGTCTTTTCCCGGGCTCTTCTGCCCGCTTTCTTCCTCCCCGTATTTCTGATCACTCTCCTATGGTTGTTAAGCTTGCAGAGCTCCCTAAGAGGATTATCCCCTTTAAGTTCTTTCAGTTTTGGGTGGATCATCCTGATTTTCTCTCTGTTGTGGATAGGGCATGGGATATTGATGTTCATGGTACTCCGATGTTCCGTTTATGTTGTAAGCTGAAGAATGTTAAGTTGGCTTTGAAGAAATTTAATGTTAAGCATTTCTCTAAGATTTCGTGGCGAGTTTTGGAGATTAGGAATGATCTGGACAGAGTGCAGTGTGCTTTACAGGACCACCCTAGTGACCCTGCTCTGCTAGCTGAAGAAGCTCGTCTTTCGTTAAGTTATGGTGTTTTGAGTCGTGCTGAAGAAGGCTTCAATAGACAGAAATCTCGAGTCCAGTGGCTTAACCTTGGGGATCAGAATACTAAATTTTTTTTTACGGCTATGAAGAGTTTTCACGGTCGTAGTAAGATTACTTCTATTAATAAGGAGGATGGGACTCATGTGGAGGAAGATGTCTTGGTTAGAGATGAGATTGTTTCTTTTTTTTGAGACCCTTTTTGGTCCTCAGCATGGTCAGCAGGATTTTGATAGGGCGGCCCTTCATTCTGCTATTACTAGACATGTGACTGCTGAGCAGAGTGTGGCTCTTTCTCAGGAGGTTTCGGATGAGGAGATTAAGGCCGTCTTGTTCGGGTTGAAGGACAATAAAGCTCCAGGTCCAGATGGGTTTAATTCGGGCTTCTTTAAGCAGTGTTGGAATATTGTGGGGAATGATGTCCTATGTGCTATTCACTCATTCTTTTCTTCTGGGCGTCTTTTGAGGCAGGTTAATGCTACATCCATTGCTCTTATTCCTAAGATTCATAATCCTTCTCAGGTTAAGGATTTTAGGCCTATTTCTTGTTGTAATACTATTTACAAGTGCATTGCTAAGCTGATTGTGAATAGAATCAAGATTATCCTCCATTCAGTAATCAGTCATAATTAATCTGCTTTTCTCGGGGGAAGGCGCATTAGCGACAATATTCTTTTGTGTCAGGAATTGGTTCGGAATTATCACCGGAATGGCAGTTCTCCGAGATGTGCTCTTAAGATTGACTTGATGAAAGCTTATGACACTATTCGTTGGGATTTCCTGGTTGAGGTTCTGCGGACAGTTGGTATTCCAGAGAGGATGGTGGGTTGGATTCAGGAGTGTATGACTACTACTAGATTCTCTGTCTCTATTAATGGTGAGCTGCATGGTTTCTTCTCTGGGGTTCGGGGATTACGACAAGGTGATCCCATGTCTCCTTATCTATTTGTTTTGGCTATGGAAGTGTTGTCAGGTCTTCTTCGTAATATGGCTACTAATCCGGGTTTCCAGTTTCACTGGCGGTGTTCTAAGGTCCGTCTTACTCATCTATGCTTTGCGGATGACCTTATGATTTTCTGTAAAGCTGAAGCATCCTCTGTCTCATTGATCAAGGATTGCCTTGGGCAGTTCAGTGGTTTATCAGGTCTAACCCCGAACCCAGCTAAAAGTCAATTCTTCTCTTCTGGTATCTCTCCTACCCTTCTATCTCGGTGTAATAGTCTTCAACACTCTTGGTCCCCTGATACATATGTTGTAGTTTCTGATACAATTCCCTATAGTAATGGCTGGGTATAAATCTATTTCTCATGAGACCTCTAAGTTATGCCCATGTCTTAACCGGTCTCTCGTAATTTCTCCTCCGAGTAGAGACAAGCTGATCCCACCAAATTATAGCATAATCGGTAAACTCAATTGCTACCAGATTGATCTTCTTCTCGTCTGAGTATTGATGACAGTTGAAAATCAATTCTATTTTCTTTTCCCATTCTAAATAAGCTTCAGGATCATTCTTGTCGTGGAATGTTGGTATCTTGATCTTGATGCTACCTAGATCACCATCTACATCTCCTCGTCTACCATATCCCCTCATATCATAATCCCCTCTTCTGGCATTAAATGCACCTCTATCATCAAACTGTCTATCCCTCCTATCATTCCTCCTATCAAACCTCCTATTAGGTCTCCTATCATGCCCAGGCTGAAATCTCTCCTGCACATCATCAAAACCATCAGAATCATCAAACTCATTTTCAGCTTCCTCTTCATCTAGTGGTACATATTGTGGTGGTACACGTCGAGGTGTCACATTATGAGGTGGTGGTACATTCTGAGGTGGTGGTATATGCTGGGGTGGTGGTGCTCTGGGACCGCTACCAGTTTGAATACTCTCTACACTCTTGGACAATCTCTCCAAAGTAGTATTCATGTTCTCCAGCATATCTGTAAATTTCCTATCCAAAGCCTCAAGCTTTTCATCAGTGGTTAGACCTGTCATCTCAACACTAAACAAACAGATTAGAAATAACAAGAAAGTAAAGCAAATATGTAAGTCCTCACAATTTCACGTGTTTACACTCGAATGATATCACTCCACTCGTGTTTGCACTCTATTGGCTTTTACCCGATACTGTGCTCACAATCACTGCCTTTTACCACTCTTGAGTTCTTCCTCAATTCAAATGTGAATCACACTCAATCCAGGAATACAAAATCAAGTGTAGTCTTCAAGCTAGCATGAAACACAACGAACCCAATAATATATATATATAGGGCAGGCGAAAACAAAATGCGAACAGGAATAGCAATGATGAAGACTCAATCAATAATACTTAAGCTAGAGTAATTAGAATAAAGAAGTAAACAATTAGCACAATGGAAAAAAAATAAGCATGCAAATTCACGGTCGTATGTAATTTCGGGAGAAAATTTGGCACCTCTATAGAAATTTTGATGGAATACCCTCCACGGGCACCTAAATGATAATATGGAACAAACTAAATTCAACCAAAAAAATTCACTTTTTTACTTTTTTTTTTTGCTCAAGTGATCACTATCACTGAAGTTTTTTTTTTTTTATCACGTCAGATGCTGATACTGTGGTTTTGATTTCAGAGGCTGATTTAGGTTTTGATCTCAGAGGCTGGTTTTCAGGATCTGATTTCAGAGGCTACTGGTCAGGGTCTGATTTCAGAGTCTGATTAAGGTCTGATTTCAGGGTCTGAATTCAGAGGCAAAGTTTCAGGGTATGATTTCAGAGTCTGAGTTTCAGGTTCGGAATTCAGAGTCTGATTTCAGAGGTTAAGTTTCAAGGTCCGAATCTGATGGTTTATTTTTTTTATTTTTTTATTATTATTTTTTTTTCACACTTCACTAAGGTTTTAGAAACAAATTAGTCTGATTTCAGAGTCTGATTTCAGGGTATGATTGCAGAGGCTAATTTCAGGGCCTGATTTTAGAGGCTGATTTCAGGGTCTGATTTCATAGTCTGACTTCACTAGGGTTTTAGAAACAAATCACACAGTCGCTAAAGAACATGCTTATTTCTCAACATATGCTAAAGAACATAATGTATATGACGAACTATATGAAGAACACAACAAAAAACCCAGAACTGGAAAATGATAAAAGATGAACTGATATGCAGAACACAACAAAACCAGATCCATAAATAAACAAAACGAAAACATAAACAAGATCCAATAAGAACTGAAACGAAAATAACAAAGAACGGAAATAAAAACAGAATCAAACAAAAAGTAAAGATAGGAAAATCAGACCTTGGGACCCTGAGCTCTAGATACCAAATGACAAGAAACCCACTTGGATTCGAAATCCA
Source organism: Zanthoxylum bungeanum (assembly GCA_019454045.1). Taxonomy (NCBI): domain Eukaryota; kingdom Viridiplantae; phylum Streptophyta; class Magnoliopsida; order Sapindales; family Rutaceae; genus Zanthoxylum; species Zanthoxylum bungeanum. The sequence goes on along the minus strand of SKCR01037853.1, from coordinate 31,121 downwards.
AGCAAACCCCAAGCAATGGACAGAACCCCAAGAACCGCGAATTTGATTTTATAGGAACAAAACCCTTCCAAGGCCACAAAGAACTTGCCCTTGAGAACCTTTAAGATGATTTATTGTAGTGTTTTGCTAGCAATGGAGACGCCACTAAGTTTGCCAAACTTAGAAAAGTCGATTTTAACTTGAAAAGGGGAATCCCTCCCTTACAAGAATTTGTCCATAGCCAAAAAGCATAAAGCTGTAATATATTCTCTCAAATTCGTTGATTGTTTTCAAAATGAAAAAGAAAGAAAGCTTAAGTAGTGTTACAAAGAGAAACCCTAAAGGCATAAAGACAACAATGCCCCTAAAGGCTAAATTACAAAAATACCAAAGTCTTCAAGTCTTCAAAGGCCTGTGAAGCTTCATTCAAAACTGATTTGGGCCAAGTGAAGTGGCTTTGGGCCCTCTCTATTGAAGTCCACATGCGTCTCTATTTGTTTGTTGCAATCGGCCATAAAACTCTGAACTAATCCCGCCACTGCTTCTCTGAGTCTTTTGGTCCTCTGCCTCGTAATTGGCCATTCTGGTACTTGTAATGGGTCTTTTGCTTTGTTGTTGGCCTGGATCATGTCTCAACTGGTTTGTGAGTCACTGGCCTAAAGCGCGCTACATAGACATAAGATATTGTATATAAATAAAAAAAAATGAAAAAAAAAATATTCCATTGCTGCAAAAAGGTGTGAATTCTGATAAAACTTCAGGACAAAAATATTACTCTCTTATCAACTGCACTTGTGACTGTTGTGGGAAAAAATGAGTTGATTAATATTTTGTTGGTTGTGTATAAGGAGAATGGTAAATATAATCGGAGAATTTACTTATTCGGTAATTTAGAAAGAAAGAAAACAACTAGTGACTTGGAGTAGAAGTTTCACCTGATTAGTCACTAACTTCTTTATTCTCTTTTCTCTTGTCTTTTTGCTTTTGTGTGCATTAGTTTTACTATCTTTTTACTTTTGTAAAATGTTTGTGGGTATCATTGCTGTAAACCATCACGAGACTACAACTCGTCCACTAGGGACACATAGGGGTTTAAAGGCTTGTTACATATGCTAAATGCAACCGTGATCCCTACGAAAGTGGTTTAGCTTAATTTTATTTTTATGATTTTATGTTTTGCTCGAGGACTAGCAAAATGTTAGGTTTGGGGTGTGATGAGTGGTAAATGTATCACTATTTCCCACTCATTTGACCTAATATTTTGAATAGATTCTTGAGTTTTGTGAATATTTTGATGAGTTTTGTGTTATTTTGTAGATAAATAAAGTTTCAGGATATTCTGGAGGTGATTTGGGGCTAAAATACTGAAAAATGACAAAAAGAACAAAATCGTCATTTTGCTCGTCGTAACGCGCAATCCTTTGGCGTCGCGACCCCTAATGTACGCCGCTCCATGCTAACATGCACTGAGGACACGTGTAAGAATCTGAGAAGTTTGACTTTACTAACGTGCGCCGTACCACGTGTCAACATCACAGCCCATCTGCTACACATGCATCGTGCCACGTGTCATCATCCTATGGTGCCGACAATTGCCATCGCCACGTGTCACCACGTGTCAGCCACGTCATCACCATGTCAGCAGAAGACCGAGTCAATTTTGCCATGTCACCGCCACGTCATCATCAGCCAATCACAGCGCGCCACGTGTCGCAATCCTACGGTGCCGACAATTGCCATCGCCACGTCATTGCCACGTCAGCTCAATCATTCAGCTCCCAGCCGCCTCTGCCATGTGTCACCTTATCACCTTATCCATTGCCACGTGTCGAGCTCTCCGCGTTCCATGTCGCCAATCACGCGCGTCGCGATGCGAGCTGCGCGTCACCACCACCGAGGCCTATAAATTCAGCTCATTCTTCTGATTTCAGATGTACCTTCCTCTCTGAATTCTCTGATGTAAATAAAGAGTTTGTATCTAGTTTTCCTTGAATTTATGTTTTGTAATTAATTTTTAGTTACTCTCTGTAATAATAATTTACTTTCTTTACTTTTTCAGTTTTTACTATTCAGCTATGAGGAGGTAACTTCCCCATGCTAGGGGTGAAAGGTAAAACTTTATTACTGCTATTTAGATTAATCTCCCTTAATTATAATATATTCACTATTTAAAATTTGACTTAACAAGGATACCGCTATACTGGTCGGTTGGTAATCAATTATAAACTGGTTTTAATCTGACTAAGCATGGATATCGCCTAGTTGGTCGGTTGGTAATTTACCGCCTATATGGCTGGATTATGGACAAATATAATACCGCCTTTATTGCAGGTCAGACTTAATTTGACTTAATCAAGTTACCGCCTATATGGCTGGTTGGTAATGTTATCACAAATTAATATATTATATTAAGGAAGATATCTAAAATAGTAGTTGTAAAAGTAGATCCCTTAACCCTAGCATTTTATTTTATTGTAATTTTACTTTTCAGTATTTACTTTACCGCATTTACTTTTCAGCATTTTACTTTATGTCTTTTATTTTTAAGTTTTTACTAGCTCTAGTTATGTGTCGTAACTAAGTTAGTTATCTGGGGTTGTGATGAATTTTAATATCACCGGTTTATAATGGGTTATTTCATAGTTTGGGTAATTTAAAGGTTTACTTATTAAGTCTTAAGCTTAATGCGTCTTGTTAACTGGCCATTAATAAGATTGATCTAGTAAATCTAAAATAAACTTGACAAAGGAATTTTAGGTTTTAGCCTTAGACTTAATAGCCCATGATCTTCCTTGAGGATAGATAACCCTTTAATAGATTTCCTTACAGGATAGACATATACCTGTCGGGCAGGGGTGGCCATAATTGGAACTTAAAATTAATGAATCCAGGTAATTTGGTTGACATAGACATATGGTTCAATTGGGTTAAACTGGGTATTTGCTTCTGACCATCGACATAGGCTTTTGCATAATTTCGTGTTCCAGGTTAGTAAACCGATATATTACACAAACATGAAATAACCACTTCATCTTTAAAAAGATATTGGAAGAAATCACAACCCTGGATAGTTTTATAAATTTGAATTTTCCTCAACCTACTTTTGCGCAATTTTATTTACTTTTTTTTAAATTTAAAGTCATCACCCAATCAATTAATCACCCTATTAGATACTATAATCATTTGGCCTCATAAAAATTAATAGCTTAGGTTTTAAGTCTTTGTGGGATCGATACGTTTTATACTACTTGAACGATACGTGCGATTGCGTTATACGCGTGTGATTATGCCGTTCACTTACTTGTTTCTCTTCAATGTGACAGGTGTCAGAGAACTGGAAATATTTCGAGGAGAAATGAAGGACCACTGTAAAACATTCTAGAAGTGGAGATATTCTATGTGTGGGGTATTGATTTTATGGGACCCTTTGTGCCATCGTTCGGAAACCTGTATATATTGGTTGTTGTAGACTACGTCTCCAAATAGGTTGAAGCAATCGCACTACCATCAAACGATTCAAAAGTGGTGTTCAAATTCCTTAAAAAGAATATTTTCACTCGCTTCGGAACACCTCGGGCTATTATCAGTGATGGTGGCACACATTTCTGCAACAAATATTTCGATGTGCTCCTATCCAAATACGGAGTTACTCATAAAGTTGCCACTGCCTACCATCCTCAGTCAAATGGATAGGTTGAAGTTTCAAACAGAGAGATCAAAAGAATCTTGGAAAGAACCGTCGGATCAACAAGGAGGGATTCGTCTACAAAACTGGATAACGCATTATGTGCCTATCGGACAGCTTACAAGACACCCATTGGTACGTCCCCATATCATGTTGTGTTTGGGAAGCATGCCATCTGCCAGTTGAGCTTGAACACAAGGCGTACTGGGCACTGAAGAAGTTGAATTTTGATCCACAAGCTGCAGGAGAGAAACGACTCCACCAACTCAACGAATTGGAGGAATTTCGCTTACAGGCTTATGAAAATGCCAAACTGTACAAAGAAAAGACCAAAAGATGGCATGATAAAAAAAATAGTGCGCAGACAATTGGAGCCAGGGCAGCAGGTGTTGTTATACGATTCACGGTTAAAACTTTTTCCTGGAAAGCTGAAGTAGATCCTTTAACCCTAGCATTTTATTTTATATTAAGGGAGATATCTAAAATAGTAGTTGTAAAAGTAGATCATTTAACCCTAGCATTTTATTTTATTGTAATTTTACTTTTCAGTATTTACTTTACCGCATTTACTTTTCAGCATTTTACTTTTTGTCTTTTATTTTTAAGTTTTTACTAGCTCTAGTTATGTGTCGTAACTAAGTTAGTTATCTGGGGTTGTGATGAATTTTAATATCACCGGTTTATAAGGGTTATTTCATAGTTTGGGTAATTTAAATGTTTACTTATTAAGTCTTAAGCTTAATGCGTCTTGTTAACTGACCATTAATAAGATTGATATGGTAAATCTAAAATAAACTGACAAAGGAATTTTAGGCTTTAGCCTTAGACTTAATAGCCCATGATCTTCTTTGAGGATATATAACCCTTTAATAGATTTCCTTACAGGATAACATATACCTGTTGGGAAGAGGTGGCCATAATTGGAACTTAAAATTAATGAATCGGGTAATTTGGTTGACATAGACATATGATTCAATTGGGTTAAACTGGATATTTGCATCTGACCATCGATAGAGCTTTTGCATAATTTCGTGTTCCAGGTTAGTAAACCGATATATTACACAAACATTAAATAACCACTTCATCTTTAAAAAGATATTGGAAGAAAACACAACCCTGGATAGTTTTATAAATTTGAATTTTCCTCAACCTAATTTTGCGCAATTTTATTTACTTGTTTTTAAATTTAAAGTCATCACCCAATCAATCAATCACTGTTAGATACTAGTAATCATTTAGCCTCATAAAAATTAATAGCTTAGGTTTTAAGTCCTCGTGGGATCGATACTTTTTATACTACTTGAACGATAGGTGCGCTTGCGTTATACGCGTGTGATTACGCCGGTCACTTACTTGTTTTCTCTTCATTGTGACAGGTGCCAGAGAACTGGAAATATTTCGAGGAGAAATGAAGGACCACTGTAAAACATTCTGGAAGTGGAGATATTTGATGTGTGGGGTATTGATTTATGGGACCCTTTGTGCCATAATTCGGAAAACCTGTACATATTGGTTGTTGTAAACTACGTCTCCAAATGGGTTGAAGCAATCGCACTACCATCAAACGATTCAAAAGTGGTGATCAAATTCCTTAAAAAGAATATTTTCACTCGCTTCGGAACACCTCGAGCTATTATTAGTGATGGTGGCCCACATTTCTGCAACAAATATTTCGATGTGCTCCTATCCAAATATGGAGTTACTCATAAAGTTTCCACTGCCTACCATCCTCAGTCCAATGGACCGGTTGAAGTTTCAAACAGAGAGATCAAAAGAATCTTGGAAAGAACCGTCGGATCAACAAGGAGGGACTGGTCTACAAAACTGGATAACACATTATGGGCCTATCGGACAGCTTACAATACGTCCCCATATCGTATGGTGTTTGGAAAGCATGCCATCTGCCAGTGAGCTTGAACACAAGGCGTACTGGACATTGAAGAAGTTGAATTTTGGTTGAATTTGATTTGTTCCATATTATCGTTTAGGTGTCCGTGAAGGGTATTCCATCAAAATTTCTATAGAGGTGCCAAATTTTCTCCCGAAATTGCATACGACCGTGAATTTGCATGCTTATTTTTTTTTCCATTGTGCTAATTATTTACTTCTTTATTCTAATTACTCTAGCTAAAGTATTATTGATTGAGACTTCTTCATTGCTATTCATGTTCGCATTTGTTTGCGCCTGCCATATATATATACTTATTGGGTCCGTTGTGTTTCATGCTAGCTTGAGGACTACACTTGGTTTTGTATTCTTGGATTGAGTGTGATTCACATTTGAATTGAGGAAGAACTCAAGAGTGGTAAAAGGCAGTGATTGTGAGCACAGTATCGGGTAAAAGCCAATAGAGTGCAAACATGAGTGTAGTGATATCATTCGAGTGTAAACACGTGAGATTGTGAGGATTTACATATTTTGCTTTACTTTATTGTTATTTCTAATCTGTTTGTTTATTGTTGAGATGGCAGGTCTAACCACTGATGAAAAGCTTGAGGCTTTGGATATGAAATTTACAGATATGATGGAGAACATGAATACTGCTTTGGAGAGATTGACCAAGAGTGTAGAGAGTATTCAAACCGGTAGCGGTCCCAGAGCACCACCCCCCCAGCATATACCACCACCTCAGAATGTACCACACCTCATAATGTGACACCTCGACGTGTACCACCACAGTATGTACCACCAGATGAAGAGGAAGCTGAAAATGAGTTTGATGATTCTGATGGTCTTGATGATGTGGGAGAGATTTCAGCCTGGGCATGATAGGAGGCCTAATATGAGGTTTGATAGGAGGAATGATAGGAGGGATAGACGATTTGATGATAGAGGTGCATTTGATGCCAGAAGAAGGGATTATGATAGGAGGGGATATGGTAGACGAGGAGATGTAGATTGTCATCTAGGTAGCATCAAGATCAAAATACCAACATTCCACCGCAAGAATGATCCTGAAGCTTATTTAGAATGGGAAAAGAAAATAGAATTGATTTTCAACTGTCATCACTACTCAGACGAGAAGAAGATCAATTTGGTAGCAATTGAGTTTACCAATTATGCTATGATTTGGTGGGATCAGCTTGTCTCTACTCGTAGGAGAAATTATGAGAGACCGGTTCAGACATGGGCAGAACTTAGAGGTCTCATGAGAAATAGATTTATACCCAGCCATTACTATAGGGAATTGTATCAGAAACTACAACATCTGTATGAGGGGACCAAAAGTGTTGAGGACTATTACAACGAGATTGAAGTTACATTGATCAGGGCAAATGTAGTTGAGGATGCAGAAGCTGCTATGGCACAGTTTCTAGGGGGATTGAATAGAGAGATTGCAAACATGGTGGAGTTGCATCACTATGTTGATTTGGAGGATATGCTTCACATGGCTATCAAGGTAGAAAGGCAACTCAAGAAAAGGTCAACATCCAGATTTGGTACTCAGGCTACTTCTGCATGGAAAGGAAAATGGGTTCCGAACGAGAAGCGAGATGGAGGCTTTGACAAGCCTAGAGGCGAGTTCAGTGGAGGCTTTAATAAGCCTAGGGTCGAACCTAGTGCCAAGGTAAAGAGGCTGCAGAAACGAGCAAAAACTAGACCAAAATCTGAGGGTGCTAGAACTAAGGATGTAAAGTGTTTCAAATGTTTGGGCATGGGACACTATGCTTCACAATGTCCCAATAGGCGTACCTTAGTGATTGATAAAAAGAGTGGAGAGATGTATTCTACCGATAGTGAGGTTGAGGAGGAGATGCCACAGTTGGAGGATGCTAGTGACCATGAGGAGCTGCATACCCGCTGAATAACTTATCCTTAGTTGTCAAGCGTGCTTTGAGTGCACATGTCATAGAGGATGAGAGTGTGCAGCAGAGGGAGAACATATTCCATACTAGGTGCCGTGTGAATGGCAAGGGGTGTAGTATGATCATCGATGGGGGCAGTTGTACTAATGTTGCTAGCACAGCTTTGATTGAGCGATTGGGGTTGAGTTGTTTGAGACACCTGAAGCCTTACAAGTTGCAGTGGTTAAATGATTGTGGGGAAATAAGTGTGACAAAGCAGGTATTGTTGAGCTTTACCATTGGGCCATACACAGATGGTGTCCTTTGTGATGTGATACTGATGCATGCATGACATATTCTTTTGGGCAGACCGTGGCAATTTGATAAGAAGGTTATTCATAATGGGTTCAAGAACAAGTACTCTTTTCAGCATAAGGGAAAACTCATTACATTATACCCACTTACACCTGCACAAGTGCATGAAGATCAGGTTAAGTTGCAACTTAAACGTGACAAAGAGAGAGCGAATGGAAACACCACCTTGGGTGAGACTAGTGAGAGTGGTGAATCGGGTGAGAAAAATAAGGCCAAGGCCGTGGGAGTTCCCAAGGGGAGTGTGAGTGAACGTGAGGGGGAAACAAAAGGGAGAGTTAAAAAGAGTTTCTACATGGGTGAGGGTGAAGCGAGGAAAGTGTTCGTGGCTAGCAAGCTCATGCTATTGTTAGTCTATAAGGAGCCTCATATTTATTTTACTAACAATAACCCTTTGCTTCCTGTGTCTATTTCATCTCTTTTGCAGGATTACGTGACGTACTGACAGAGGACATACCTAGTGGGCTTCCACCCATTAGAGGTATTGAGCACCAGATAGACTTCATACCTGGAACAGTCATTCCTAACAGACCAGCTTATAGGAGCAATCCCGAGGAGACAAAGAAGCTACAAAGGCAAGTACGGGAGTTGATGGACAAGAGGTATGTAAAGGAAAAACATGAGTCCTTGTGCAGTACCAGTGCTTCTAGTTCCTAAGAAAGATGGGACGTGGCGTATGTGCGTTGATTGCCGAGCTATCAACAATATTACGGTAAAGTATCGTCACCCCATTCCTAGACTAGATGAAATGTTTGATGAATTGCATGGTTTGATTTTTTAGTAAGATTGATTTGTGATTACCATTTGTGCTGTCGTGGCTTTGAGAGGGGATGAGTGGAGCATTGGACTAAGTTGGCTTGTTGAATGGTTAGTTATGCCATTTGGTCTTTCAAACCCACCTAGCACATTTTGAGATTGATGAATCATGTTATGCGTGCATTTTTAGGTAAGTTTGTTGTGGTTTATTTTGATGACATCTTAGTTTACAGTAAAACAGTAGATGAGCATGTTATGCATTTGAAGCATGTTCTTGATGTGTTAAGGCAAGAAAAACTGTATGCTAACTTTGATAAGTGCACTTTTTATATGGATAGAATTGTTTTCCTTGGATTTGTTGTGAGTGCAGATGGCATCGAGGTAGATTTGGAAAAGGTGAAGGTAATTCAGGATTGGCCAACACCAACAACAGTGACAGAAGTCATAAGCTTCCATGGAATAGCAAGCTTCTACCGTAGATTTGTTAAAGACTTCAGTAGTATTGCAGCACCACTGACTGAAGTAGTGAAGAAGACTGTTGGCTTCAAATGGGGTGAAGAGCAAGAGCGTGCATTCCAGGATCTGAAAATGAAGTTGTGCAGTGCACCAGTCTTGGCACTACCCAACTTTGAGAAGACATTTGAGATTAAGTGTGACGCATCCGGGATAGGCATTTGAGCGGTTCTTATGCAAGAAAAGCGACCAATAGCTTACTTTAGTGAGAAGCTGAATGGAGCAGTTTTGAGGTACCCCACATATGACAAGGAGTTGTATGCGGTAGTGAGAGCCCTTGAGACTTGGCAGCATTATTTATGGCCTCGAGAGTTTGTGATCCACACAGATCATGAATCATTGAAGTATCTAAAGGGCCAAGGTAAGCTGAACAAACGACACGCAAAATGGTTAGAGTTTGTTGAGACATTTCCATATGTAATCCGCTATAAACAAGGTAAGGAAAACATTGTCGCCGATACACTATCGCGAAGGTATGCCTTACTTACTTCATTGAGTGCAAGAATGATTGGGTTTGAATTTATTAAAGAACTTTATGCTAGTGATATTGACTTTAGTATTATCTATGTTGCATGTGAAAAGTCTGCTTTTAGTAAATTCTACCAACATGATGGGTTTCTGTTTAGGGAGAATAGATTATGCATTCCTGTTTGTAGTATGCGTGAGTTGTTAGTGAGGGAAGCACATGGGGGAGGTTTAATGGGGCACTTTGGCATTGCTAAAAGCTTAGGGGTATTTAGTGAACATTTTTATTGGCCTAAAATGCGGAGAGATATTGAGCGTTTGTGTGATAAATGCTTAACTTGTAAACAGACTAAATCTAAGGTTATGCCTCATGGGTTGTATACACCATTGCCTATACCTAGTGAGCCATGGGTAGATGTATCGATGGACTTTATCTTGGGTTTACCTAGGACTAAAAAGGGTAGACATTCCATCTTTGTAGTGGTTGATAGGTTCAGTAAGATGGCACACTTTATAGCATGTCATAAAACTGATATGCCACTAACATTGCTGACTTGTTCTTTAGAGAAGTAGTACAACTCCATGGGATTCCACGAAGTATAGTTTCAGATCGTGATGTCAAATTCCTTAGTCACTTTTGGAAAGTTTTATGGGGTAAGTTGGGAACTAAACTTTTGTATTCTACTACTTGCCACCCCCAAACTGATGGCCAGACCGAGGTTGTTAATAGGACTTTGACTCAGTTATTACGTACTATTATCAATAAGAACTTAAAAACTTGGGAGGATTGTTTTCCTTTTGTTGAATTTGCATATAATCGTAGTATTCATTCCTCTACATCTAACTCACCATTTGAATTTGTTTATGATTTTCAGCCACTAACTCCATTAGATTTGTTACCTTTTCTGACAAGAAACCCACTTGGATTCGAAATCCAAGAAAACCCCAAGCAACGGACAGAACCCCAAGAACCGCGAATTTGATTTTATACGAACAATGACATGATCCAGGCCGACAACAAACCAAATGATGCATTACAAGTACCAGAAGGGCCAATTATGAGGCAGAGGACCAAAAGACTCAGAGAAGCAATGGCGGGATTAGTTCAGATTTTATGGCCGACTGCAACAAACAAATAGAGATGCATGTGCGTTTCGATGGAAAGGGCCCAAAACCATTTCATTTGGCCCAAATCAGTTTAGAATAAAGCTTCCTAGGCATTTGAAGACTTAAAGACTTGATATTTGTGTAATTTCGTTTTTAGGGGCATTGTTGTCTTTATGCCTTTAGGGTTTCTTTTGTATCACTATTTAAGCTTTCTTTCTTTTTCATTTGGGCAACAATCAACGAAATTGTAAACTCAAAAGCTTAAAGCTTTGGCTATGGCCGAATTATTGTAAGGGAGGGATTCCCCTTTTCAAGTTTGAATCGACTTATCTAAGTTTGGCACGCTTAGTGGCGTCTCCATTGCTAGCAAAACACTACAAGGATTCATCTTAAAGGTTCTCAAGGGCAAGTTCTTTGTGGGTCTTCTTTGTGGCCTTGGAAGGGTTTTGTTCCTACAAAATCAAATTCGCGGTTCTTGGGGTTCTGTCCGTTGCTTGGGGTTTGCTTGGATTTCGAATCCAAGTGGGTTCTTGTCAAACAAAAACCCTTCCAAGGACACAAAGAATACCCACAAAGAACTTGCCCTTGAGAACCTTTAAGATGAATCCTTGTAGTGTTTTGCTAGCAATGGAGACGCCACTAAGTGTGCCAAACTTAGATAAGTCGATTCAAACTTGTAAAGGGGAATCCCTCCCTTACAAGAATTCGGCCATAGCCAAAGCTTTAAGCTTTTGAGTTTACAATTTCGTTGATTACCCTAAAATGAAGAAGAAAGTAAGCTTAAATAGTGTTACAAAAACAAACCCTAAAGGCGTAAAGACAACAATGCCCCTAAAAACGAAATTACACAAATATCAAGTCTTTAAGTCTTCAAAAGCCTATGAAGCTTTATTCTAAACTGATTTGGGCCAAATGAAATGGCTTTGGGCCCTTTCCATCGAAGCCCACATGCATCTCTATTTGTTTGTTGCAGTCGGCCATACAACTCTGAACTAATCCCGCCATTGCTTCTCTGAGTCTTTTGGTCCTCTGCCTTGTAATTGGACCTTCTGGTACTTGTAATGCGTCCTTTGTTTTTTTGTCGGCCTGGATCATGTCATCCCCTCCCTCTTGAAAAGGATTCGACCTCGAATCTGTACCTGCATAAAAAAGAGTTAAGTCAGAAACATTAAATGTAGTAGACACATTATACTTACCTTGTAAATCCAGCTTGTATGCATTGTCATTAATCCGTTCCAAAACTTGAAATGGACCATCCCCTCTACGTTGTAGCTTAGATTTACGTTGTTCAGGAAATCTCTCATTACGCATGTGTACCCAAACCCAATCTCCACGCTGAAATACCACACGCTTTCTTCCCTTATTAGCATGAGAAGCATATTGCTCATTCTTCTGTTGTATTTGCTCTCTTTCTTTCTCATGTATGTGCTTCACCAAATCAGCTTTCCTTTGTCCATCTAGCCTCGCATGCTCATCAACAGGCAAAGGTAACAAATCCAATGGAGTTAGTGGCTGAAAACCATAAACAATTTCAAAAGGTGAAAATGATGTAGAAGAATGAATGCTACGATTATATGCAAACTCAATAAATGGCAAACAATCTTCCCAACTCTTCAAATTCTTGCTAACTATAGTGCGCAATAATTGAGATAAAGTCCTATTAACGACCTCTGTTTGTCCATCAGTCTGTGGATGACATGTGGTAGAATACAATAGTTTGGTGCCTAGTTTAGCCCACAACACCTTCCAAAAATGGCTAAGGAACTTAACATCTCTATCAGATACAATACTTCTAGGTATACCATGGAGTCGCACTATGTCTCTGAAAAATAAATCTGCAATGTTTGTAGCATCATCGGTTTAATGACATGCAATGAAATGAGCCATTTTACTAAACCTATCAACTACAACAAAGATTGAATCTCTACCCCTATTTGTTCTAGGCAAACCTAACACAAAATCCATCGATATATCAACCCAGGGTTCACTAGGTACGGGCAAAGGAGTATACAAACCATGTGGCATTAATTTAGATTTAGCATGCTTACATGTTAGACACTTATCACAAATACGCTCAACATCACGTTTCATTTTAGGCCAATAAAAGTGCTCTTGTAAAATAGCTAAAGTCTTAGTAATCCCAAAATGCCCCATCAAACCTCCCCAATGCACTTCCTTCACAAGCAACTCACGCATACTACAAGTAGGAACACACAACCCGTTCGCTTTAAATAAGAATCTGTCATGAATGTAAAACTTTCCAAACGATGACTTTGCACAAGTAGCAAAAATCTCACCAAAATCGGAATCACCCTCATATAATTCCTTAATCAAATCAAATCCCAACATCCGTGCTTGCATTGAAGTAAGTAAAACATACCTGCGAGATAATGCATCAGCCACTATGTTTTCTTTACCTTGCTTGTAGCGTATAACATATGGAAATGACTCAACGAATTCCATCCATTTTGCGTGTCGCTTATTCAGCTTACCTTGACCCTTCAAGTGTTTTACTGATTCATGGTCGGTGTGGATCACGAACTCTTTAGGCCACAAGTAGTGCTGCCATGTCTCAAGTGCTCTCACAAGCGCATATAACTCTTTGTCATACGTGGGGTACCTCAAAGTTGCGCCATTCACTAAAATAGGCTATTGGCCGCTTTTCTTGCATGAGAACTGCTCCAATACCTAACCCTGATGAGTCACACTCAATCTCAAATGTCTTCTCGAAGTTGGGTAGTGCTAAAATGGGTGCACTGCATAACTTCGCTTTAAGGTCCTGGAATGCTCGCTCTTGCGCCTCGCCCCATTGAAAACCAACTGTCTTCTTTACTACCTCAGTCAATGGCGAGGCAATGCTACTGAAGTCCTTGACAAATCTCCTATAAAAGCTCGCTAACCCATGAAAGCTTTGGACTTCTGTCACTGTAGTTGGTGTAGGCCATTCCTGAATTGCCTTTACCTTCTCCACATCTACCTCGATGCCATCTGCACTCACAACAAAGCCAAGAAAAACAATTCTATCCATGCAAAATGTGCATTTGTCAGAGTTAGCATACAATTGTTCTTTTCGTAAAACATCAAGTACATGCTTCAAATGCATCACATGCTCATCTACTGTTTTACTGTAAACTAAGATGTCATCAAAATAAACCACAACAAACTTACCTAAAAATGCACGCATAACATGATTCATCAATCTCATAAATGTGCTAGGTGCGTTTGAGAGACCAAATGGCATAACTAACCATTCATACAAGCCATACTTAGTCTTAAATGCAGTCTTCCACTCATCTCCCTCCCTCATGCGAATTTGATGGTATCCACTCTTAAGTCAATCTTACTAAAATTTTGGAACCATGCAATTCATCCAACATGTAATCTAGTTTAGGAATGGGGTGACGATACTTTACCGTAATATTGTTGATAGCTCGACAATCAACGCACATACGCCACGTCCCATCTTTCTTAGGAACTAGAAGTACTGGTACTGCACAAGGGCTCATGCTTTCCCTTACATACCCCTTATCCATCAATTCCCGTACTTGCCTTTGTAGCTCATTTGTCTCCTCGGGATTGCTCCGATAAGCCGGTCTGTTAGGAATGACTGCTCTAGGTACGAAGTCTATCTGGTGCTCAATACCTCTAATGGGTGGAAGCCCACTAGGTATGTCCTCTGTGAGTACGTCACTGTAATCCTGCAAAAGAGATGAAGTAGACACAGGAAGCAAAGGGTCAGCGTTAGTAAAATAAATATGAGGCTCCTTATAGACTAACAATAACATGATCTTGCTAGCCTTGAACGCTTTCCTCGCTTCACCCTCACCCATGTAGAAACTCTTTTTAACTCTACCTTTTGTTTCCCCCTCACGTTCACTCACACCCCCCTTGGAAACTCCCACGGCCTTGGCCTTAATTTTCTCACCAGATACAACACTCTTACTAGTTTCGCCCAAAGTGGTGTTTCCCTTCGCTCTCTCTTTGTCACGTTCAAGTTGCAACTTAACCTGATCTTCATGGACTTGTGCAGGTGTAAGTGGGTATAATGTAATGGGTTTTCCCTTATGCTGAAAAGAGTACTTGTTCCTGAACCCATCATGAATAACCTTCTTATCAAACTGCCACGGTCTGCCCAAAAGAATATGTCCTGCATGCATCGGTATCACATCACAAAGGACATCATCTGTGTATGGCCCAATGGTAAAGCTCAACAATACCTGCTTTGTCACACTTATTTCCCCCACAATCATTTAACCACTGCAACTTGTAACGCTTCGGGTGTCTCAAGCAACTCAACCCCAATCGCTCAATCAAAGCTGTGCTAGCAACATTAGTACAACTGCCCCCATCTATGATCATACTACATCCATTCACATGACACCTAGTATGGAATATGTTCTCCCTCTGCTGTACACTCTCATCCTCTATAACATGTTCACTCAAAGCACGCTTGACAACTAAGGATAAGTTATTCAGCGGGTATGCTGCTCCCTCATGGTCACTAGCATCCTCCAACTCTGGCATCTCCTCCTCGACCTCACTATCGGTAGAGTACACCTCTCCACTCTTTTTATCAATCACTAAGGTACGCCTATTGGGACATTTTGAAGCATAGTGTCCCATGCCCAAACACTTGAAACACTTGACATCTTTAGTTCTAGCAGCTGCAGCCTCAGGTTTTGGCCTAGTTTTGCTCGGTTCTGCAGCCTCTTTACCCATGGCACTAGGTTCGGCCTTAGGCTTATTAAAACCTCCACTGAATTCGCCTCTAGGCTTGTCAAAGCCTCCATCTCGCTTCTCATTCGGAACCCATTTCCCTTTCCATGCAGAAGTAGCCTGAGTACAAAATCTGGATGTTGACTTTTTCTTGAGTTGCCTTTCTATCTTGATAGCCTGTGAAGCATATCCTCCAAATCAACATAATGATGCAACTCCACCATGTTTGCAATCTCTCTATTCAATCCCCTAGAAACCGTGCCATAGTAGCTTCTGCATCCTAAACCATTTTCCCTGATCATGGCAACTTCCATCTCGGTGTAATAGTCCTCAACACTCTTGGTCCCCTGATACAGATGTTGTAGTTTCTGATACAATTCCTTATAGTAATGGCTGGGTATAAATCTCTTTCTCATGAGACCTCTAAGTTCTGCCCATGTCTGAACCGGTCTCTCATAATTTCTCCTCCGAGTAGAGACAAGCTGATCCCACCAAATCATAGCATAATCGGTAAACTCAATTGCTGCCAGACTGATCTTCTTCTCGTCTGAGTAGTGATGACAGTTGAAAATCAATTCTATTTTCTTTTCCCATTCTAAATAAGCTTCAGGATCATTCTTGCCTTGGAATGTTGGTATCCTGATCTTGATGCTACCTAGATCACCATCTATATCTCCTCGCCTACTATATCCTCTCCGATCATAATCCCATCTTCTGGCATCAAATGCACCTCTATCATCAAATCGTCTATCCCTCCTATCATTCCTCCTATCAAACCTCCTATTAGGCCTCCTATCATGCCCAGGCTGAAATCTCTCCTCCACATCATCAAAACCATCAGAATCATCAAACTCATTTTCAGCTTCCTCTTCATCTGGTGGAACATATTGTGGTGGTACATGGCGAGGTGGCACATTGTGAGGTGGTGGTACTCTGGGACCGCTACCAGTTTGAATACTCTCTACACTCTTGGACAATCTCTCCAAAGTAGTATTCATGTTCTCCATCATATCTGTAAATTTCCTATCCAAAGCCTTAAGCTTTTCATCAGTAGTTAGACCTGTCATCTCAACACTAAACAACAGATTAGAAATAACAAGAAAGTAAAGCAAATATCTAAATCCTCACAATCTCACGTGTTTACACTCGAATGATATCACTCCACTCGTGTTTGCACTCTATTTGGCTTTTACCCGATATTGTGCTCACAATCACTGCCTTTTACCACTCTTGAGTTCGTCCTCAATTCAAATGTGAACCACACTCAATCTAAGAATACAAACCAAATGTAGTCCTCAAGCTAGCATGAAACACAACGGACCCAACAATATATATATATATATATATAGGGCAGGCGGAAAACAAAATACGAACAGGAATAGTAATGACGGAGACTCAATCAATAATACTTAAACAAAAGTAATTAGAAATAAGGAGTAAACAATTAGCACAATGGAAAAAAAAATGAGCATGCAAATTCACGGTCGTATGTAATTTCGGGGGAAAATTTGGCACCTCTATAGAAATTTTGATAGAATACCCTCCACGGGCACCTAAATGACAATATGGAATAAACTAGATTCAACAAAAAAAAATTTCACTTTTTTTGATAACGTCAGATGCTAAATGTGGTTTGATTTCAGAGGCTGATTTTAGGTTCTAATATCAGAGGCTGGTTTTCAAAGCCTGATTTCATAGTCTGATGAGGGTCTGAATTCAGGGTCTGAATTCGGAGGCTGCTGGTCAGTGTCTGATTTCAGAGTCGAATAAGGGTCTGATTTCAGGGTCTGAATTCAGAGGTTACTGGTCATGGTCTGATTTCAGAGGCTATTGGTCTGGGTCTGATTTCAGAGGCTACTGGTCTGGGTCTAATTTTAGAGGCTAAGTTTCAGGGTCTGATTTCAGAGGTTACTGGTTAGGGTCTGATTTCAGAGGCTATTGGTCTGGGTCTGATTTCAGAGGCTACTGGTCTGGGTCTGATTTCAGAGGCTAAGTTTCAGGGTCTAATTTCACACTTCACTAAGGTTTAGAAACAAAAAAACACAGCCGCCAAGAACATGCTTATTTCTTAAACATTTGCTAAAGAACAGAATGACTATGACGAACTAATAGGAAGAACAGAACAGAAACCCAGAACTGGAAAAAGTGATAAAGATGAACTGATATGCAACTAGGATGAACTGACAGAAAGAACAGAACAAAAAGATTCAGAACTGGAAAATGATAAAAGATGAACTAATATGCAGAACAACAAAACCAGATCCAGAATATGCTTCACAACAAAACCAGATCCAGAATATGCTTCACAACAAAACCAGATCCAGAATATAAACAAAACAAAAACAGAAACAAGATCCAACAAGAACTGAAACGAAAATAACAAAGAACAAAATAAAAACAGAATCAAACAAAAGGAAAGATAGAAAAAAAA
Source organism: Zanthoxylum bungeanum (assembly GCA_019454045.1). NCBI lineage: Eukaryota > Viridiplantae > Streptophyta > Magnoliopsida > Sapindales > Rutaceae > Zanthoxylum > Zanthoxylum bungeanum. Next base: position 13,311 of record SKCR01037853.1, on the reverse strand, counting down.
ATTAGACCTTGGAACCCTGAGCTCTAGATACCAAATGACAAGAAACCCACTTGGATTCGAAATCCAAGCAAACCCCAAGCAACGGACAGAACCCCGCGAACCGCGAATTTGATTTTGTAGGAACAAAAACCCTTCCAAGGCCACAAAGAAGACCCACAAAGAACTTGCCCTTGAGAACCTTTAAGATGAATCCTTGTAGTGTTTTGCTAGCAATGGAGACGCCACTAAGTGTGCCAAACTTAGATAAGTCGATTCAAACTTGAAAAAGGGAATCCCTCCCTTACGAGAATTCGGCCATAGCCAAAGCTTTAAGCTTTTGAGTTTACAATTTCGTTGATTACCCTAAAATGAAGAAGAAAGTAAGCTTAAATAGTGTTACAAAAACAAACCCTAAAGGCGTAAAGACAACAATGCCCCTAAAAACGAAATTACACAAATATCAAGTCTTTAAGTCTTCAAAAGCCTATGAAGCTTTATTCTAAACTGATTTGGGCCAAATGAAATGGCTTTGGGCCCTTTCCATCGAAGCCCACATGCATCTCTATTTGTTTGTTGCAGTCGGCCATACAACTCTGAACTAATCCCGCCATTGCTTCTCTGAGTCTTTTGGTCCTCTGCCTTGTAATTGGACCTTTTGGTACTTGTAATGCGTCCTTTGTTTTGTTGTCGGCCTGGATCATGTCATTTTCCTGTCGATGAACATGCGGGGCTAGATGGAAAAAGGAAAGCCGATTTGGTGAAGCATATACATGAGAAAACAAGAGAGCAAATACAACGAAAGAATGAGCAATATGCTTCTCATGCTAATAAGGGAAGAAAACATGTGGTATTTCAGCCTGGAGATTGGGTTTGGGTACACATGCGCAATGAGAGATTTCCTGAACAACGTAAATCTAAGCTACAACCGAGAGGGGATGGTCCATTTCAAGTCTTGGAACAGATTAATGACAATGCATACAAGCTGGATTTACAAGGTAAGTATAATGTGGCTGCTACATTTAATGTTTCCGACTTAACTCCTTTTGATGCAGGTACATATTCGAGGTTGAATCCTTTTCAAGAGGGAGAGGATGACATGATTCAGGCCGACAACAAAGCAAAAGACCCATACAAGTACCAGAAGGGCAAATTACGAGGCAGAGGACCACAAGACTCAGAGAAGCAATGGCGGGATTAGTTCAGAGTTTTATGGCCGATTGCAACAAACAAATAGAGACGCATGTGGGCTTCAATAGAGAGGCCCAAAGCCACTTCACTTGGCCCAAATCAATTTTGAATGAAGCTCAAAGGCCTTTGAAGACTTGCAGACTTTGGTATTTTTGTAATTTAGCCTTTAGGGGCATTGTTGTCTTTATGCCTTTAGGGTTTCTCTTTGTAACACTATTTAAGCTTTCTTTCTTTTTCATTTTGAGGACAATCAACGAAATTTGTAAACACAAAAGCTTAAAGCTTTTTCTATGGCCGAATTCTCGTAAGGGAGGGATTCCCATTTTCAAGTTAAAATCGACTTATCTAAGTTTAGCAAGCTTAGTGGCGTCTTCATTGCTAGCAAAACACTACAAGGAATCATCTTAAAGGTTCTCAAGGGCAAGTTCTTTGTGGGTCTTCTTTGTGGCCTTGGAAGGGTTTTGTTCTTACAAAATCAAATTCGCGGTTATTGGGGTTCTGTCCATTGCTTGGGGTTTGCTGGATTTCGAATCCAAGTGTGTTTCTTGTCACCAGTAACACAGAACCAAATCCAAGGAACCGATGGAAGGAGCAATGTCAAGTCATCACCTTGAAAAGCGATACCGAAATCAACAAAGATGTTGGAATCAAGCCAACAATTGAGGAAATTCCAAAAGATACACTTCCACAGATGGAGGAAAAAGAAGCAAAGGAAAAAGAAAAAGATCAGATCATTCCACCTCCACATTTTCCTCAGCGTCTTCAGAAAAACAAACTGGACAAGCAGTTTGCTCGATTCCTGGAGGTGTTCAAAAAGCTGCACATCAACATCCCATTTGCAGAAGCATTGGAAGAAATGCCCAGCTATATAAAATTCATGAAAGACATTCTTTCACGAAAATGGAGATTGGGAGACTACGAGACAGTAGCATTGACGGAAGAGTGCAGTGCCATCATTCAGAGGAAACTTCCCCCGAAGTTGAAAGATCCTGGCAGTTTCACTGTCCCATGCACCATTGGAGAACACTACATCGGTAAGGCTTTATGTGACTTAGGTGCAAGTATTAATTTGATGCCTTTTTCTATTTACAGGAAACTGCAAATTGGAGAAGCAATGCCTACCTCAGTCTCTCTGCAACTTGATGATCGAACGCTCACATTTCCAAGAGGTGTTGTTGAAGATGTGATGGTCAAAGTCGACAAACTCATTCTCCCAACAGATTTCATTATCCTTGACATGGAAGAAGACAAAGATGTACCTATCATCCTTGGAAGACCATTCTTGGGGACATGACGAACTGTTATTGATGTACAAAAAGGAGAACTAACCATGAAAGTTCAAGACCAAGAAGTTACCTTTAATGTTTTCAAAGCCATGAAATTACCGAGTGATGAAAAGGAAGAAGAATGTTTCAGAATTGATGTTGTTGATAGTATCGTTCAAGATACTGATATAACTCCCACGGACAAACTTGAAGCTTGCATCCCAACATGACTGACAGCGAGCTAGATGCTGAAATTCTGGAATGTATCAACTATCTTGACAAGTCGTTTCGTTTCAAAGCGACACCATAAATGGAAAGCCTGGAACTGCCAAAGAAAGATCGAATCAAGCCTTCGATTGAAGAACCACCACAGTTGGAGTCAAAGCTACTTCTGAGCCATCTCAGGTATGCATTTCTTGGAAACTCTTCTGAATTACCTGTGATTATTTCTTCTTCACTAACATTGGAGCAGGAAGAAAAGTTGCTGAGAATGTTCCGAGAACACAAAAGAGCCATTGGCTGGACTATAGCAGACATTTGAGGCATTAGTCCATCATTTTGCATGCACAAGATTCTGAGGAATGATGAGTACAAACCCACAGTGGAGCATCAACGGAGACTCAATCCAATCATGAAGGAAGTCGTGAAGAAAGAAATCATCAAATGGTTGGATGCTGGCATCATTTACCCCATCTCAGACAGCACTTGTGACATGAATCCAACAACTCAAGGAACATTAGATCATTTGCAATTGCCAACAGGTCCAATCACACGCCAAAGAGCTAAGAAGATCAGAGACGCAATGGCGGGGCTAGCGCAGAATGCCATGGTCGAGTGTGACAGACAACTCCGGGGCATATTGGCGTCACATGAGGGCTTCAATGGAGTGGGTCCAAAGCTATTTCACTTGACCCAAGTCATACCAGAGTAACGCACCAGCAATCTTGAAGCCGAGTATATTTTTAACGGATCAAGCCGATTCAAGCCCGACACTAAATATTCGGCCAAGACAAGACTTATTGGACTTTATGACACATCATTATGCCTTTATACATGGAAGCCACGAATTTGGAGGACTTTTGGTGCAAGGAAACAACTTTAGACAAATTTGGAAAAGTTTTCCACATTTGTTGACTTTTATGATTTTATGTTTTTACTTTAGACTTTTTTGGCAAAGTTATTTATTAATTCTTTGTTTGTTATTGATTAAGTCTTTGTTTCTTTTGACTTTGTGTTTGTTATTAAATGTCTATTAAGGGCATGGCCATTTAATAGCCATTAGTTAGCAACTTAGGGTGTTTTGGTTATTTTGCACCCATTAGGGTTTCTTTCATTGTACTATTTAAACTCATTTCATCTTAATGAGAAGCTAATCATCAAATTTCGAAATTCATCTCCATTGAGAGCTTGGCTTTGTCCAAAAATTGCTTAAGGGAGGGATTCCCCTTATTTCATGCAATCGACTTATCTAAGGCGTGGCAACCTTAGTGGCGTCTCCGTGCTAACAGAACACCTCAAGGAATCATCTTAAGGGTTCTCAAAGACAAGTTCTTTGTGGGTCTTCTTTGTGGCCTTGGAATGGTTTTGTTCCTACAAAATCAAATCGCGGTTCTTGGGGTTCTGTCCGTTGCGAGGGGTTTGCTTGGCCTAATCCTCCAAGTGAGTTCCACATCATTTGGTATCAGAGCTTAGGGTTCCAAGGTCTGATTTTTCTATCTTTACTTTGTGTTTTTTTGATTTAGTCTTTATTGTGTTTGTTGGTCATCAAGATACTTGTTCATCTTGATTCTTAGTTTTTTTTTTTTTTTGGATAAGGTAAGTATTATAACCAAAGAAAGCTATACAAAGAGCAAAGGGGCATACCCCAGGCACTAGAGAGGACAGGCCCTCCTAGAAAAAAGCCAAAAGGCTACAAAAGAATCAACAAAAGATGTCATCGGGTAAGTGCCACGAAAGGTGAAGCCATTTATTGTCATAAGATGGATTCACCTTTCGTAAGGAGCTAACACGATTCCGAACATCAAAAACAATATCATAAAGAAGAGCAGAAACATGCCGAAGAGGCATATCATGAGTGCGAGTGTTCCTCTCCCTCCAAATATGGTAGACTGACGCTGCAAAAGACAGACGAACCAGAAGATGACATAAAGAGGCTCCGGAGAACTGACATACCCACTCAACAGTCTGACACCAATCTCGGCGACTCCAATCTAACCCACACATGGCCAGCACAGACGACCAGACCCTTGAAGAATAGAGGCACTGGAAGAAAAGATTATCAATGTCCTCACTCGAACAACCACAAGAATACACCGCGAGCAAGCAGAGATGCCAAATCTCATCAGACTGTCCTGAGTACAAAGGCCACCCTGAATAGACATCCAAAGAAGAAATGAATGACGGGGAATTGCCTTCCAGAACCAAACAACTCGAGACCAATGCATCTGGGGTCTCCTTGACCTCATAGCATTCCAGGCACTATCCACAGAGAATCTTCCGTTTGTATCCTCCTCCCAAACCAGCACATCCACCCTCAAACTAGAAGGAGACGGAAGATAAGACTGAGCCAAATCAATAAGAGCAGCAGATCTAGATGGGGGCCATTACAAAGCAGAATCGGAGATAATGGATGCAACTGTAGCCATTCTGTCCAAGCCAGAATCATAAATCACTCTCTCGCCCAACGTGTCCACAATCAGGCCAACAGGATGCCAATAATCAAACCACAATAACGTCTTCTCACCATTCCCAATCCTCACTCTCATCCGCCGAAGGGACCAAGAACGAAGCTCCAAGATCTTACGCCAACTCCAAGAGCAATCTGAAGGACAAGGGACCTCCCAAAAACTTCTCCCCCGCAACAAATAAGAGTGAACCCAACTCGACCATGAGGAAACCTGGCCAGAACAAAGAAACCAAATATGTTTAACAATAGTCGCTCTATTCCAAGAATCCAAACTCTTTATCCCCAGCCCCCCCTCCTGAAGAGGTAAACAAACTTTGCTCCAAGCCACTCTCGCCCCAGAATAGGTGAGCGCACTACCCTTCCAAAGGAAAGAACGAAGAATCGTCTCCACCTTCCTCACAACAGACTTAGGAAGAATAAATAAAGAAGACCAATAAACTTGAATGGAGAACAAAACTGACTTAATAAGCTGAAGCCGACCTGCATAAGAGAGAAACTTACTACTCCAACTCTTGGCACGCAGAATAATACGATCCACAAGAGAAGCACAATCAGAGGCCCTGAATTTAGTAGAGATCAACGGGACTCCCAGATACCTCACTGGAAGATTCCCAACTTGGAAACCTAAAATGAGAGACAAGTGGCCTAGAAGGGTAGGAGAGATACCAGAAGAGAAGAATTGACTTTTAGCTGGGTTCGGGGTTAGACCTGATAAACCACTAAACTGCCCAAGGCATTCCTTGATCAAGGAGACAGAGGATGCTTCAGCTTTACAGAAAATCATAAGGTCATCCGCAAAGCATAGATGAGTAAGACGGTCCTTAGAACACCGCCAGTGAAACTGGAAACCCGGATTAGTAGCCATATTACGAAGAAGACCTATTACTTAAATCAAGTGTTTATTTGTTAATTGTATGTTACTAGGACGTGTTCAACATTGTTATTAATTTATTTGTGTTTAAAAAAAAAAAGGAATCAGGTCAGATTTGAAAAAAAAAAAAAAAGAATCAAATCAGATTTGACTATGTAAGATTTATTGACATATCTTGTCTTTCTATTGTTGAATACGTGCAATTAGTGTTGTTTCCCATAGGTATTATTCATATCAACTTTGCAAAAATCAGAATTGACATCATTCATCTTGGCATTTGCGTGAACTTGCTTATTTGCATTCCTGTGATCTTAGTGCAATCTTGTGAGTTTGAGTTAAAAGAAAGAGTGTTTGAGTGCATTGGTGATGAAAGTGATTGAATGAATGATGAAACAAATTGAAATGCATGAAGTTGATAATTGTCGTGAGTTATACATAGTGTACATTTGCTGATTTGTGTTGTTAATGTTGAAGAATCAAGTAAAGTGAGGTTGAGTGCACCAATTTGCACTAATTTCGTGTATATACAAGCAACTTTTACTTGCTACCTCTTGAAATATTGATATTTGCATTGTATTTCAATTGCTTTGTATACACTTGTGAGTGTGAGAGGCAAAAGAAAGGAGTGAAAAGAGAAAAGAGTAAAAAAGAAAAAGAAAAAAAAGAGTAAGTGAGACAAAACAGTAGAGAGTGATTACAAGATTGGCTAAGTGTCACATTGAGTGCTTGCTTGTTTGTTTGCGCATTCCGCTAACTCATTTTTTTCTTATTCCGTGCTCTTTAGCTTAAGTTTCTTTGATTGAGTCTTCGTGATTACTATTCTTATTCGCATTATTCCACCTACCCTATATATATTATTCGTTCTTGTTGTTTATGCTAGCTTGAAGATTACACATTGTTGTGAACTTTGGGTAAGTCATATTCACATCATATTGAGTGTAAACACGAGTGGAGTGATACATATTGAGTGTAAACACGAGTAAAGTGATACATATTTGAGTGTAAACACGTGAGCTTGTGAGATTGTAAGGTTGTGAGGATATCTAATTATTTTCACATATTGTTACTTCTAATCTGTTTATTGAAGCTTTGAGATGGCAGGTACTAGTTTGACAGTGGATGAGAAACTTGAGGCTTTAGAAAGGAAATTCATGGATATGATGGAAAACATGAATGTTGCTTTTGATAAGTTGTCCAGGGAAGTAGAGAGTAATCGAACAGGCAGTGTTCCCAGACCACCACCTCGACATATACCACCACCTCAGAATGTGGCACCACGATGGGTACCACCAGATGAAGAAGAATCTGAAAATGAGTTTGATGATTCTCATGATCTTAATTATATGGAGGAGAGATTTCAGCCAGGGCTTGATAGGAGGCCTAATAGGAGGTTGATAGGAGGAATGATAGGAGGGATAATCGGTTTGATAGTAGAGGTGCATTTGATGACAAGCGTGAGGATTATGACATGAGGGGTTACGGTAGACATGGTGATGTTGATGGTGATTTGAGCAGCATCAAGATCAAAATACCAAACTGCCGAGGCAAGAATGATCCAGTAGCATATTTAGAGTGGGAGAAGAAAATAGAATTGATTTTCAATTGTCATCATTACTCAGATGAGAAGAAGATCAATCTAGCAGTCATGGAATTCACAGATTATGCTATGATTTGGTGGGATCAGATTGTCACCAACAGAATGAGGAATTATGAGAGGCCAATTCAGACATAGGAAGAACTTCGAGGTCTCATGAGGAAACGATTTATACCCAGCCATTACTACTGAGAGTTGTATCAGAAACTACAACATTTGTATCAGGGGACCAAGAGTGTAGAGGATTATTACACTGAGATGGAGGTTGCCATGATCAGGGCAAATGTAGTGGAGGATGCAGAGGCTACTATGGCACAGTTTTTAAGGGGCTTGAACTGAGAGATTGGCAACATGGTGGAGTTGCATCATTATGTTGATTTGGAAGATATGCTTCACATGGCTGTCAAGGTAGAAAGGCAACTCAAGAAGAAGTCTACATCCAGATTTGGTACTCAGACTACTTCTACATGGAATGGGAAATGGGTTCCTAATGATCGACGAGATTGAGGCTTTAACAAGCCAAGGGTTGAACCTGGTGCCAAGGGTAAAGAAGTTGCAGAACCAAGCAAGGCTAGAACGAAACCTGAAGGTACAACACCAAAGACAAAGGACATCAAATGTTTCAAGTGTTTGGGCATGAGACACTATTCTTCACAGTGCCCCAACAGGCGCACCTTAGTGATTGATAAGAAGAGTGGTGAAGTACATTCTACTGACAGTGAGGTTGAGGTTGATGATGATGAGCCTGAGATTGAGGATACTAGTGACAAAGAGGGAGCTGCATACCCGCTGGATAACTTGTCCTTAGTTGTCAAGCGTGTTTTGAGTGCACAAATTGTTGAGGATGAGAGTGATCAACAGAGGGAGAACATATTTCATACCAGATGTTGTGTGAATGGTCAAGGGTGTAGTATGATCATTGACGGGGGCAGTTGTGCTAATGTCGCAAGTACGGCTTTAGTTGAGAGGTTGAGAATAGATTGCTTGAAGCATCCCAAACCTTATAAGTTACAGTGGTTAAATGATTGTGGCGAGATAAAGGTGACAAAGCATGTGTTATTGAGCTTTACCATTGGGCCATACATGGATGATGTCCTATATGATGTGATACTGATGCATGCATGACATATTCTTTTGGGCAGGCTGTGGCAGTTTGATAGGAAAGTTATTCACGATGGTTTAAGAATAAGTATTCCTTTCAACATAAGGGAAAACCCATTACCTTGTACCCACTCACACCAAAGCAAGTCCACGAGGATCAAGTCAAGTTACAACTTGAGAGAGATAGAGAGATTGAGAGTGCAAACACAGCCTTGGGGAAAACACGTGAGAGGAGTGTGACCGAACCTAGTAAGGAAAATAAGGCAAAGGCCGTGAGTGTTTCTAATGGGAGTGTGAGTGAACTTAAGGTGGAAACAAAAGGGCGAGTGAAAAAGAGCTCTTACATGGGTGAAGGTGAAGCAAGGAAAGCTTTTAAGGCTAGCAAGCTTATGCTTTTGTTGGTCTACAAGGAACACCGTATTTGTATTGCTAACACTGACCCTTTGCTTCCTGTGTCCATTTCATCTCTTTTGCAGGAATTAAGTGATGTGCTGACAGAGGACATTCCTAGTGGGCTTCCACCCATTAGAGGTATTGAGCACCAGATAGATTTCTTACCTGGCGCAGTCATTCCTAACAGACCAGCCTACCGAAGCAATCCGGAGGAGACAAAGGAACTTCAGAAGCAAGTGAGGGTGTTGATGGAGAAAGGGTATGTTAGAGAAAGTATGAGTCCCTGTGCGGTACCAGTTCTTCTAGTTCCTAAGAAAGATGGGTCGTTGCGTATGTGCGTTGATTGTCGAGCGATCAATAATATAACGGTAAAGTATCGTCACCATATTCCTAGACTAGATGACATGTTGGATGAATTGCATGGTTCCAAAGTTTTTAGTAAGATTAATTTAAAGAGTGGATACCATCAAATTCGCATGAGAGAAGGAGATGAGTGGAAAACTGCATTTAAGGCCAAGTATGGCTTGTATGAATGGTTAGTTATGCCATTTGGTCTTACAAACGCACCTAGCACATTTATGAGATTGATGAATCATGTTATGCGTGCTTTTATAGGTAAGTTTGTTGTAGTTTATTTTGATGACATCTTAGTTTACAGTAAAACATTAGATGAGCATGTTACACATTTGAAGCATGTTCTTGAAGTGTTGAGACAGGAAAAACTGTATGCTAACTTTGGTAAGTGCACTTTTGTATGGATATGATTGTTTTCCTTGGTTTTGTTGTAAGTGCAGATGGCATCGAAGTTGATGTAGAGAAGGTGAATGCGATTTAGGATTGGCCTACACCAACGACAATGACAGAAGTTAGAAGCTTCCATGGATTAGCAAGCTTCTACCGCAGATTTGTTAAAGACTTCAGTAGTATTGCTGCACCACTGACTGAAGTAGTGAAAAAAACTGTTGGTTTCAAATGGGGAGAAGAGCAGGAGCGTGCATTCCAGGATCTTAAAATGAAGTTATGTAGTGCACCAGTTTTGGCGCTACCCAATTTTGAAAAGACATTTGAGATTGAGTGTGATGCATCCGGAATAGGCATTGGAGCGGTTCTTATGCAAGAAAAGTGACCAATAGCTTACTTTAGTGAGAAGCTGAATGGAGCAGTTTTGAGGTACCCCACATATGACAAGGAGTTGTATGCGCTAGTGAGAGCCCTTGAGACTTGGCAGCATTATCTGTGGCCTCGCGAATTTGTGATCCATACTGATCATGAATCATTGAAGCACTTGAAGGGCCAAGGTAAGTTGATCAAACGACACGCAAAGTGGTTGGAGTTCATTGAGACATTTCCATACGTAATTCGCTACAAACAAGGTAAGGAAAACATTGTCGTTGATGCACTATCGCGAAGGTATGCTTTACTTACTTCATTGAGTGCAAGAATGCTTGGGTTTGAATTTATTAAAGAACTTTATGCAAATGATACTAACTTTAGTACCATCTATGATGCATGTGAAAAGTCTACCTTTAATAAATTCTATCAACATGACGGGTTTCTGTTTAGGGAGAATAGATTATGCATTCCTGTTTGTAGTATGTGTGAGTTGTTAGTTAGAGAAGCGCATGGGGGAGGTTTAATGGGGCACTTTGGCATTTCTAAGACCTTAGGGGTATTGAGTGAACATTTTTATTGGCCTAAAATGCGGAGAGATATTGAGCTTTTGTGTGATAAATGCTTGATTTGTAAAAAGGCTAAATCTAAGGTTATGCCTCATGGGTTGTATACACCGTTGCCTGTACCTAGTGAGCCGTGGGTAGATGTATCAATGGACTTTATATTGGGTTTACCTAGGACTATGCATGGTAGAGATTCCATCTTTGTAGTGGTTGATAGGTTCAGTAAGATGGTACACTTTATAGCATGTCATAAAACTGATGATGCCACTAACATTGCTGACTTATTCTTTAGAGAAGTGGTACGACTACATGGAATTCCACGGAGTATAGTTTCAGATCGTGATGTTAAATTCCTTAGTCACTTTTGGAAAGTTTTATGGGGTAAGTTAGGAACAAAACTTTTGTATTCTACTACTTGTCATCCCCAAACTGATGGACAGACTGAAGTGGTTAATAGGACTTTGACTTAGTTATTGCGTACTATTGTCTCTAAGAACTTGAAAACTTGGGAGGATTGTTTGCCTTTTGTTGAATTTGCATATAATCATAGCATTCATTCTTCCACATCTTATTCACCATTTGAAATTGTTTATGGTTTTCAACCACTAACTCCATTAGATTTGTTACCATTGCCTGTTGATGAGCATGCAGGGTTAGATGGAAAAAAGAAAGCTGATTTGGTGAAACACATACATGAGAAAGCAAGAGAGCACATACAACGAAAGAATGAACAATATGCTTCTCATGCCAATAAGGGAAGAAAATGTGTGGTATTTCAACCTGGAGATTGGGTTTGGGTACACATACGAAATGAAAGATTTCCTGAACAACGTAAATCCAAGCTACAACCGCGAGGGGATGGTCCATTTCAAGTCTTGGAACGGATTAATGACAATGCATACAAGCTAGATTTACAAGGTGAGCATAATGTGTCTGCGACATTTAATGTGACAAGAACTCACTTGGGTTGGAAACCAAGCAAACCCCCAAGCATCTTTCTCAAAACCCCAAGAACTTTGAATACTGATTTTGTAGGAACAAAACCCAACCAAGATCAGCCCCTAACCACCATGAAACTCACGTCCATGATAACCACAAGCATGAAATCAGATTGTATTTTGCTAGCAATGGAGACGCCACTAAGTTGCCAAACTTAGATAAGTCGATTTGAACTCGAAAAGGGGAATCCCTCCCTCACAAGAAATTTAGCCATAGCCAAAGCTTGAACGTTTCTCAAAATGTCGTGTATGTTATTGCAAAGAAGAAGAAAACAATGTTTAAATAGGTTACAAAGAGAAACCCTAAAGGTGTGAATGGACAAAAATGTCCATAAAGTGAAATTACCAAAAGACCTAAAAAATACCCAAAGATTTCACTCAAGCACGTCCCCAAAAGTCTTTTCCCACCTAAAGTAGATTAAAACAATGATTAGAAACTAATCTAACTTAAGCTAATTTGAGGTGCTTACATCAAATAGTAAATTGACGTGCTTACTCAATAAGCAAGGTTCTAAGCATATTTAACCATAATGACCTGGTCAACTAGCTTAATTACATCATAAATAAAGTCAACTGTCGAGCACAAATGATAAAAATGCCCCCATTTGGCCGAATTCAACATTGTCCCAAAATAGGTCAAATCGGGTCAAAAAGGGTGCTGGTGCTGAAGCTGCTCTGCTATGCTTCAGTCTGAGCTGATATGGGTCAAATGAAATAGCTTGGGGACCTCTTTGGTTATGCCCATATGTGTCTCTGGTGTGCACTTGACTTGGTTGCTGCAACTGGTCACATAGCTCTGAGCTAGTCCCGCAAAGGCCTCTCTGATCTTCTTTGCTCTTTGGCGTGTGATTGGACCTGTTGGCAACTGCATGGGTTCCTCCAAGTTGTTAGCTGCATCTTGTAATGTCTCTGGTGTGGTTGGACATGTCATTCCCTCTTTGTTGAAAAGGATTCGACCTCGAATCTGAACCTGCATTAAAAATAAGATAAGTCAGAAACATTAAACATTGCGGGAACGCCAGACTCACCAGGAAGATCAAGCTTTTAAGTATTGTCGTTGATCCGCTCCAAGACTTGAAATGGACCATCTCCTCTTGGTTGCAACGTGGATCTTTTGCTCTTGCATATAAAGCCACACCCAATTGCCGGGGTCATACACAATGCATTGGAAACCTATTATTCTCACCAACTCTGCCTTTCACTTATCATTCATACTCCCAAGCTTAATAACAATCAAAGATAATAAATCCATAGGAGTTAATGAATTAGAATCATAATCAATCTCATAAGACAAGTAAAAACTAGAAGGATGAATGCATCTATTATATACAAACTCTGGCCCCGCTATTGCGTCTGTGATCTTCTTAGCTCTTTGGCGTGTGATTGGGCCTGTTGGCAATTGCAAAGGCTCTAATGTTCCTTGGGTGACTACATTCATGTCAAATGTTGTCCCTTGGATCATGTCATTCTCCCTCTCTTGAAATGGATTCGTCCTCGAATCTGAACCCGGATCATAGATAGTTATGACAAAATCAATTGGATGATGATATTGAAATATAA